>JAVJIF010013417.1:0-121144 GCA_038442645.1 Agave tequilana | reverse complement strand
AGAAGGAGGATGTTCCGAAGACGGCATTCAGGACCCGTTATGGCCACTATGAATTTCTAGTTATGCCTTTCGGAGTCACCAATGCCCCTGCGGTTTCATGGATTTGATGAATCGAGTGTTCTCCCCCTTACCTAGATCAGTTTGTAGTTGTATTCATAGATGACATCCTGATCTATTCAAGGAATGAGAAGGAGCATGCAGAGCACTTGAGGATTGTGTTGCAGACCCTTCAGCAAGAGCAGCTTCATGCCAAGAGGAGCAAGTGTGAATTCTGGTTGGACAGCATAGCTTCCTTGGACACATAGTTTCAGCAGAAGGAATTTCAGTTGATCCTAGTAAAGTCCAGGCAGTGAAGAATTGGCCAGTTCCGAAGACGGTGACTGAGATAAAGAGCTTTCTTGGACTAGCCGGATATTACAGGCGCTTTGTCCAGGATTTCTCTAGACTTGCAGCTCCGTTGACCAGGCTCACCAGAAAAGGGGAGAGATACATATGGACAGAAGATTGTGATGCAGCATTTGAGCAGTTGAAGCAGAGGCTTATCACAGCTCCAATCTTGAGGACTCCTTCAGGAAGAGGAGGGATGGTCATTTTCTGTGATGCATCAGGTAAAGGCCTGGGGTGTGTGCTTATGCAACATGATCATGTTATAGCATATGCATCTAGGCAGTTGAAGCCTCATGAGAGGAATTACCCAACTCATGACTTGGAATTGGCAGCTGTGATATTTGCTTTGAAGATCTGGAGGCACTACCTTCTGGGAGACAAAGTGTTGATATACACAGATCACAAGAGCCTCAAGTATATTTTCTCACAGAAGGAGTTGAATATGAGGCAGAGGAGGTGGTTGGAGCTTATGGCGGATTACGATATTGACTTGCAGTATCATCCAGGCAAAGTCAATACCGTACCGGATGCACTGAGCAGGATGCCAGAGAACAGAGTGCTAGTCCACCTCACACAGCAGAGGGAGTTGATTCAGGAATTCATCAGATTGGATTTGATGTTGGTGCAAGGAGGTGATAAGGCAGGGCAGTTATGACTTTACAGATCCAGTCATCATTGATAGAGGAGATCAAGGAAGCTCAGAAAGAGGACCCCAGATTGCAGACATTCAGAGCTCAGGCGGAGGCTGGATTGAGGACTGATATCAGTATTCGTCCAGATGGTGCATTGTATTTTGGAGATAGACTTTGTGTTCCCCAGGGAGAAGTCAGACAGAAGATTTTGGGGGAAGCTCACAGTTCAGCTTATTCTATACATCCAGGAGGAAACAAGATGTACCAGGATCTGAAGAAGCACTTTTGGTGGAATGCCATGAAGAGGGAGATAGCCCAGTTTGTTGCCAAATGCTTGGTTTGCCAGCAGATAAAGATCGAGCATCAGAGACCAGCTGGACTTCTTCAACCTTTGCCGATACCCGAATGGAAGTGGGAGCATATCACCATGGATTTTGTGACGGCATTACCTCGGAGTCCCAGGGGTAATAATGCGGTGTGGGTGATAGTTGATCGCCTCACCAAGTCAGCTCACTTCATACCATTCAGGGTAGGCCAGTCGACAGAGGTTCTGGCAGATAAGTATATGAAGGAGGTGGTTCGTCTGCATGGAGTTCCAGTTAGTATTGTGTCAGATAGAGACACCAGATTCAGATCTCATTTCTGGGAAAGTCTCCAAGAGAGTCTGGGAACTCGTCTGAAATTCAGTACTTCTTATCATCCTCAGACAGACGGACAATCTGAGAGGACTATCCAGATCCTTGAAGATATGTTGAGGGCTTGCATGATTGACTTTGGGGGATCTTGGGAAGACCATCTTCACTTGGCTGAGTTTTCATATAACAACAGCTACCAGGCAAGTATTAAGATGGCACCCTTTGAGGCATTGTATGGTAGGAAGTGCCGATCACCGATTTGTTGGGATGAAGTCGGTGAGAGGAGTCTGTTGGGACCAGAGATTCTGATGCAGACTACAGAGAAAGTCAGGGTTATCAGAAATCATCTCAGAGCAGCTCAGAGTAGGCAGAAGAGTTGGGCAGACACTCGGAGGAGGCCATTGGAGTTCCAGGTTGGAGATCATGTATTCTTGAGGATATCACCTACCAAGGGAGTGATCCGGTTCGGTGCTCGTGGGAAGCTTAGTCCAAGGTATATTGGCCCATTCGAGATCCTGGATCGTGTGGGAGATGTGTCCTATAGATTGGCATTACCGCCTTCTTTGGACGGGGTGCATAATGTCTTCCACGTGTCTCAGTTGAGGAAGTATGTCAGGGATGACAGCCATATTCTGGATCATTCCGAGCTGGAGCTACAACCTGATTTATCATGCCAAGAGCAGCCGTTGGCCATCCTGGATAGGAGTGTCAAGACACTGAAGAACAGAGCTATTCCATTGGTATTGGTGTCATGGAACAGGCATGCGCCAGGAGAGGCCACTTGGGAGCGTGAGGACGTTATCCGGGATCGTTATCCTCATCTTTTCACATCTTGATTGGGTAAGACTCTTCTCATCTACTCTTCTTTACCGTTATCTTTCCTTGTATCCATATCTATCTGTTGCTTTTCCTGTTATCTTTCACCTTATGAAATTTCGAGGACGAAATTTTTGTAAGGTGGGTAGATTGTAATACCCCTCTCCCGGAATACGTGCCTAGTTACGTATTCAGTCCTTTGACCGTATTTCCGATGTACCTTCCGTATTTGACCGATTTTAATTTCAAATATCATTTTCCAATATTTTAGATTTTATGTGATTTTCTGGAATTTTCTGGAATTAAAATGAATTTCTCCGAAACCGGTGTCGGCCAGTACCGCTGGCCGATTTCCGAATTTTTATCTTCCAAACTGTTAAGAATTTCTAGAAAGTCCTTTAGACATTATTGCTTAGAATCATATTTCCTACTTATACTCTTTTTCTGAGAATTTTATAAATTTATGAAAATTCTTTCGGAGTCGGTAAATAGCTGATTCCGGATTTTTTATTAAAAATCTATACAGTATTTCTTCCAACGAATTTCACCATTGGTCTTCAAATATTATTCTTGATTTTTGGTAAAATTTTCAGACCATCCCAAAATACTTGAATTTCGGGCATTTTTCCAAAATTTGCAAAATTCCTTTTCCACTTCATTTCCACCTCATTTCCCACTCACACTTCACCTAACCCCACTCACTCTCTCCCTCTCCCACAGCCGGCCAAGTGGCCAAAGAGAGGACACTCACCTCACCCCTCCTTTTGCAAGAAAACCCCTCACTTCTATCCAATTTCCAACCCCTTTACAAAAATCCCAAACTATAAATTCCTATTCATTTGCAAATCACTCTTTTTCTCTCTTTCACTTCAACAAGAGAAGAGAAGCTCCATAATCTCCTCCTTCCACAACTGAACCCTAGCTCCAAGATCACTTCAAGACCTTTCCCTCCAGCCCAAGGCAACTCCAAGAGCACTTCTTCACCTCAAACTTCAACAACAAGTGTGGAGTGAAGCCATCATCCTCATCCTTGGATCAAGTCACAATTGAGCCTATCCCAAGTGAGTATTTCACTCACCAAGACTTGTATTAGCCCTAGAATACTTATATCTACACTTCTTGTACACCTAGGTCACCAAAAACCACGAATTGAACCATCAAACACACTTCCAGAAATTCTGACCTGCTCACTGTTCTTCACAGTATTAGTCGACTCATCATAGGAACTAGTCGACTAGAACACTTAGCTGAAACTTAGTTTTTTGGAAAAACCCAGTATTAGTCGACTTGCCCCAAATATTAGTCGACTAACAAACTCTCTGGAAACCCCTATTAGTCGACTCCTAAATTTACCTAGTCGACTAATCCTTCCTGGACCAGAAACCCAACTTTCTGTATCAGCAGACTTAGTCGACTTAAGTGTCCATTAGTCGACTAGAACTCCCTATTAGTCGACTAACCTTCCTACCCTAGTCGACTAACTTTCCCTGAAACAGAATTCTAACTCTCTGTATCCCAGTATTAGTCGACTAACCCTTACCCCTAGTCGACTAATCCTGACTGTGTGTCATAGTTAATTTCTGTTCTGAATTTGGTTTTTATACTTGTTACATATGTATTATGTTTTGCTTGTTCATGCTTCAATACTGGCTCTACATGACCTATTACTGGATGGATGTATCTCTTGTTACCTCATGACTTATTATTGCATATACTCGTTCCATGGCATGTTAAACAATAATATCACCACTTATCATGCCATCCCTTAAAACTAAGCATGATACACTTGACTTTTACATAAAAAAACACCAACTTACACATGGGTCGGGGGAAATATGCGGAATATCGATATGTGTTCGTGTTTACAGTGGTATTAGGTTGTGCACTATATTTTCCGGTCTTACCTGCGGTACTCCAGGGGACCGAGGGGAGTGCTTCCTCCCTTTCCTGTTTACTGTCATGACAAGGGCATACATAAGACCCTCCTGTTAGCCTAGCGGCAGGTTCCGTCTTCAAGCAACGGAACAATACTGGGCCGTGGTCCCGGGCATGCACGGGACCCACTGTAAACATAGTTCGTCGATACAACCGCTGTTTCCAATAACAACCTTGTTTCACTAGGATATGGATCTATGTGCTCTGGGACGCTGGGTCACATAGCTAGATATCACAGTAAGACAAGTAATAATAATAAGACGTTAATTGTAGATTTGTTGCATATGATCTTACCTTATTGAGTTTACATCGCTTGTTATTCGTTGCTATTATTGTAACTTCATTACCTTTATTCATGATCCTTATGTCACTTGACTATCCTTTATTTGTTATTATATGTCTTGACCCTTTGGATTTGCATATTCAGATTCTGAGGCTTGGGACGAAGTGGAGCCTTCCACGGAGGACCGGGCTTATCTTTGTGAGCAGGCTGACCGGCTCTAGTCCTATCGTGCTCGACTCTTCCTTTTGGTTCACGGGATCTCCATCCATTTCGTGAGCATTTTGTATTTTTGGTTGTATATCGTTCATTTTGGATTTGGGTTGTGATAAAGGACACTTGTAAAGTGATATTGCTTATCATAACTTGTATAACTTTGTATTTATCTTTTGTAAGTTGGCATATGAATATACCACGCTGTGTGTTGTACCCTGATACTTGTTGTACTTATGCTTAGCGTATATACGTGGGGGCACCATCTGACCTACGTATATGCGTTGCAGTGACGTTCCCGTATCTTTGGGATCGGGGCGTCACATATAGACTCCATTATAGCGGGAGACAAAGCTTATTAAGGAGATACTCTCTTCAAGGGTAAGTAGATCATTCGAACCCTAGTAACATAGTAGGCAGAGTAAAACTTGAAATAAAGTGAAAATTTGCTAAGTTATAAATGGACGTGAAAATGAACGATGATACTTGTGCATAGTTTATATGCTTATGTGTACATTATAAACAATCCTTTGGTGTTATGTTGTTATATTCTCATGAATGCTTACATGGTTGCATGATCGACACGTTATTGTGTATGCATGATAGTCAAACACAGGCCTCAAAAAAATAGTTTTATGAATGAACATCATACTTGACTTTATACATATATTTGGCTACACATATATTGAGATGATATAATATGTTGGTTATCTTGAAAAGGCTTACATGTTGTTAATTTAATAAGTGGTTACTTGTACATGTTAATGTCTTTCATAATAATGGCATCATGTAAAGTAGAAATTATGAGAATCCTTTATGTTGACATTGTCTTATTAATCCTTGCATGTGGTTATTACATGAAGGATATGATTATTGCATGTTTGGAGGAAGGGACCGTGTAACGGTCCCAGCTTCTAATTATAGTATTAGGCTAACAAACCAAAATTTTCTTGAAAATTTTGACAGCACTTCCCCTAAAAATATGGATTATGCCATAGTACAATAACAACAATATTGGCCCACAATGGCCTAAACATCACCAACATCACATTTCGGCGTACTTGGCCTACTTATCAACATAAAAAGGAATTCATCATCATATTTCTTCACATTCACTAATTATGTTCCATGAGGAGTCACGACATTCATCCCAATAATACATAACATCAACCATGGCAAGGTCTAGTTTCCTTCATCATCGCTACCAAGTTTACATTTCAAGTTCTTGTGTCTAATGGCCACACACATAAGGCTTAGATTACAGTAATAATATCCAAAACTACTTACACATAGATCAAGTTCTCATATACATACAATAAGTACTACAAAAGTAAACAAAATTACAAGAAGAGACGATTGACCACAAGTAAAGCATGGGAGAGTCGATCAATCCGTTTTCTTAAGATTTCAGAGTCTAAATCGGCCTCTTACCTCTTTCCGAACCTGAAATTGTTAAAAAAAAATAGAATGAGCTTAACAGCTCAGTGAGTAAACAAATCAAAAAAATTTGCTAATTCAATTTCTTATATCAATAGGTTTTAAGTTGACACCTGTAGTTATTAAAGGATTTCCCGTCTTACTCCACATAGTTCTAGGATTTAAGATAGATGTCTCAACTACCATGAATTTTATTTAGGCTTACATACTTCTTTATTTAGGTTTAGCATCGTTAGATTCAGCACAAAATAGAGACAAATTACAGTTGTCACCGTCTTCCCCCTCCTGCCGGATTCTTGCTCGGCCCCTTCCTCCGAGTAATATATATATAATATATGCGTATACATAATGTGGTTGTCACCATCTTTCCCCTCCTGCCGGTTCTCGCTCGGCCCCTTTCTCCAAGTAATATATAATACGTACATATATATTTATAACACAGTTGTCACCGTCTTCCCCCTACTGCCGGTTCTCGCTTGGCCCCTTCCTCCTTATGATTACATATGTATAATAATAAACCTTCGTATCCTCCTCCTACCGGCTCCAGCCAATCCCTTCCTCCAGAAAACAACATAACATGTATGATAAAATTTTCATACACATGTACACATGGTATTTATATCGTATGCAATAACAAAGTAGTTTTATATCGGCTACTTGCATGTATCTACACATGTACTAATCCTTATGATATGCAAAAGCCACGTTACATAGGATTAACATAAATCTAGATAGGATTATTACCATATCAAGAGTTAACATAAATCTAGATAGGTTGGATCTAACATATTACATATATGACTATGCATCACCTCAAGTTTGTCGATGTAGTGCCGTATTTAGAATTCCACACACATACATGTTAATTCTATTTCATAATCATGAGGAACAACATAAACTTGATCAGTACAAGATCTCTCTTAAAAGACCCATGACTCTAGCATGTACAATGCAAGAATAACATCATTTCCATAATACTAAAGGGTTCAAATATTTACTCGGTCTACATATGAATCCTTCCTAATTCCTAATCGGCCTCATATTCCATTCGTTTGGATTTAACGATACTATAATCTCACTTGTTTATTCTCTAGTTTACTCACCTTGCTTTTGACGAGTGCACCGGTGGAGAATTTCGCCTATTCCACTCCCCGAATTGAAGCCCTAAACAAAATAGGCCTAATAATCAATTTTTGATGCATCAAGCACAATCTAAATTAAGCAAAGTTCGTGTTTTACCTTTGTTTAAAAAAATCTGCTTTCTTGATCTATTAATGCAAGATCCGGCTGTACGGACCTCCCCAACTCCCCCCCGAACTCAGCCCCAAACCCCTCTCTCTCTCCTGCGTCCGTACCTGCAGCGCGCGCTCGCCCTGCAGCGCGCGCTCGATTGCCGCGCGCGCTCGTGCGCTCCTGCAGCGCGCCTGCCCCCCCCTGCGCGCGCGCTTGGCTGGGCTTCCCCTACTTGCCGAGCCCCCTTGCCTCCCCTCTTCGGTTGCTGCTGCTCCTGCTGGAGAGGGGAAGAAAGTAAAGAAAAGAGATGAGAGAAAAATAAAATGGAAGGGGAAAGAAGAGAAGGAGAGAGAGATTGCTGTTTTTTTTTTTTGGAAGGAGAAATTTTTCCAGATCTAGGCTTGAGGAGAGAGATGGTTGCTTTACTTCTTCCCAAAAAATCAAGGTCTTAATCCTTCTCATGCCACCTCATGAACTCTCTTCCCCAGGTCTTTCATCTTGCTTCCACGTTGACCCACCCTCTCTTAAATCTCTCCAGCACAACACAAAGTGGTATTAAAAACTGTTTTGATTTTTAATGAGGTCCTTAAAAAATCTCTATAGGAATTATGCAAAATCCCCCCTTATAACTTATAGTATTAACAACCTTTGTCTAAATCCCTATGTATCCATCCCTATGCATAAATATATTTATATATCATAATATATACGTATGTAGATATTATGTATTCCTACTGTATTTCTCCAACTAAAATTTTTAACTCTTCTCAACCTAATTGTGAAAGAAATTATTTTAATTTTAATATTTTTTTTTTAGATGTGAATCTGGATTAATTAGGAACGGCTGTTACAGTTCTACCCTCTCAAAGGAGTTTCGTCCCGAAACTTAATGTACCTTGAAACAATATCGGGTGAGACTTTTGCATTTCTTCTTCTGGTTCCCATGTAGTTTCTTCAATCTTTTGACTTCTCCATAATACCTTTATTAAGGGAATCATTTTATTTCTCAATTGTTTCTCCTTTCGGTCAAGAATTTGCACTGGCTCCACCACGTAAGACAGGTCTTTTTGAATTTGTAGTGGCGAATATTTAAGGACATGATTGGGATCCGATATGTATTTCCTTAGCTGCGACACATGAACACTTTATGCACTTTCTCCATCTTGGGTGGTAAGGCTAACCGATAGGCCAAAGGTCCAATTCTTTATAATATCTCAAAAGGTCCAACATACCGGGGTCCTAACTTGTTTCTTTTGCCAATGCGCATTACCCCCTTTATTAGGGATACCTTGAGAAAAACTTTGTCTCCTTTAGTAAATTCTAGGGGTCTCCGGCATTGGTCTGCATATGCTTTTTGTCTGCTCTGAGCTGCCTTCATTCTCTTCCTTATTATCCGGATCTTTTCTGTAGTCTCTTGGACCATGTCTGGTCCTAGTAACCTTTGATCTCCCATCTCTTCCCAGCAAATTGGTGATCTACACTTTCTTCCATATAAAGCTTCGAAGGGTGGCATTTCTATAGTGGACTGGTAGCTGTTGTTATATGCGAACTCTACTAATGGCAGGTACTTCTCCCAATTGCCCCAAAATCTAAGATACATGCTCTTAACATATCCTCTAATATTTGAATAGTTCTTTCGGACTGTCCATCAGTTTGTGGGTGTGCTGCCATGCTAGGTGTAGCTTGGTTCCCAGGGCTTTAGATAGATTGACCCAGAACCTAGACTGGAACTGAGGGTCTCGATCCGACATAATAGTTTCGGGCACTCCATGAATTCTAATTATCTCTTGGAGATAGACTTGCGCTAACTTATCCATCGAGTAATCTATTCGAATGGGTAAGAAATGCGCGGACTTTGTAAGTCGATCAACTATCACCCATATAACATCATGTCCACGGGGATTTGGGGAGTCCTGTC
Organism: Agave tequilana; assembly: GCA_038442645.1. Lineage (NCBI taxonomy): Eukaryota > Viridiplantae > Streptophyta > Magnoliopsida > Asparagales > Asparagaceae > Agave > Agave tequilana. Next base: position 111,658 of record JAVJIF010013417.1, on the reverse strand, counting down.
ACAAAATCCATGGTAATGTGATTCCATTTCCATTCAGGAACTTGGAGTGGCATTAGCATTCCCGGGGGCTTCTTATGTTCCGCTTTAACTTGTTGGCATATTAAACATTTCTGTACGAACCTGGCTATGTCATCCTTCATCCCTTCCCACCAAAAATTTGCTCGCAAATCTTGATACATCTTGGTTGCCCCAGGGTGTGCTGTGTAAGGGGTGCATTGGGCTTCCCTCAATATTTGCTCCTTGAGTTCGAAGTCTGGGGGTATATATACTCGGCTTCCCTTTTTCAGTAATCCTTTATCAATGACAAATTATTGTGTTTCGCCTTTTTGCACTTTCTCAATATTCTTAACTGTCTGTTCATTATTCTGTTGTGCCTGTTGGATCTTATCATGAAGATCAAATCCAACTCTAACTTGATTCATCTGACTATTTCCCATTATGGTTTCCTTTGATTGAATCTCTATCTGCATCCTTTCTATTTCTTTAGTAAACTGACCTGTTGAGTTAATAGTGTAGCTAAAGATCCCCCCGATTTGCGACTAAGAGCATCTGCCACTATGTTGGCTTTCCCAGGGTGATAATGAATGGTCAAATCATAATCTTTCATTAGTTCCAACCATCTTCTTTGACGCATATTCAATTCTCTTTAGGTAAATATGTACTTCAGGCTTTTATGATCCGTATATATATCACAAGATACACCATATAGATAGTGTCGCCATATCTTTAGAGCAAATATAACTGCAGCCAGTTCCAAGTCATGGGTCGGATAATTCTTCTCATGGTTTTTAAGTTGTCTGGAGGCATATGCAATTACCCTACCATGCTGCATTAATACACACCCTAGCCCCGACTTTGATGCATCACTGTATATAACATATCCTTCAGTTCCAGAGGGCATGGTTAGGATTGGGGCCGAAGTTAGCTTATTTTTCAATTCTTGAAAACTATTCTCCTGACTTTCTCCCCAATGAAATCTGAGATTTTTCTTGGTCAATTGTGATATTGGTGCCGCAATCCTAGAAAATCCTTCTACAAATCTTCGATAATACCCTGCCAATCCTAAGAAACTCCGTACTTCTGAGACATTGGTGGGTCGAGGCCAATTCTCAATTGCTTCTATCTTTGCCGGGTCCACAGATATTCCTTCTTTAGTAATGATATGACCGAGGAATCCAACTTTTTCTAGCCAGAACTCACACTTTTCGAATTTTACATAAAGTTGTTTTTCCTTCAATAATTGCAATACTATCCTCAAATGCTTTTCATGTTCCTCCGTGTTTCTTGAGTAGATTAGTATGTCATCAATGAATACCACTACAAATTTGTCCACGTAAGGCTGAAAGATTCTATTCATCAAATCCATAAATGCTGCCGGGGCAATGGTCAGTCCAAATGGCATTACCAAAAATTCATAATGCCCATATCTGGTTCTAAAGGCTATCTTAGATACATCCTCTGATTTGAACTTCAATTGATGGTATCCAGATCTTAGATCTATTTTAGAAAATACACTGGCACCCTGAAGTTAATCAAAAAGATCATCAATTCTCGGGAGTGGATATCGATTCTTGGTAGTGACTTTATTCAACTCCCAGTAATCTATACACAGTCTCATGCTTTCTTCCTTCTTCTTTACAAATAGCACAGGAGCATCCCAGGGTGATACACTTGGCCGAATAAATCCCAGGCCTAATAATTCTTCTAATTGTTCCTTCAATTCTTTCATCTCTGCTGGTGCCATTCTATAGGGAGCCTTCGATATAGGCCCTATTCCAGGTAGGAGATCAATAGAGAATTCTATTTCCCTATCAGGGGGTAAGCCTGGTAAATTCTCGGGGAACACATCAGGATATTCTCTTACAACTGCTATGTCTTCAATTCTAACTTCCTCTTTTTCCTTAGCTAACAATGTTACCAAAAATCCTTGACATCCATGTCGCAATAATTTGGTGGCCTTTAAAGCTGAAATCACGGGAATGCTTATTTTATTCTTTGTCCCTTTAAACATATATTCTGGGGCCCCCGGCATTTTGAAGATTATTTTCTTTAGACGACAGTCTACATGTGCATGGTATGTTGACAACCAATCCATTCCTAAGATGATGTCATATTCCATCTCTCCTAATTTGATCAGGTCTGCTTGTGCGTTCATTTCTCCTATGGTAATTTCAAATCCTTTATAGTATGCATCAGTGGTAAATGTTGTGCCTACCGGAGTGGACACCACCAGTTGAAAACTCAAGGGTTCAGGTATCTTAGTAATTTTGAGGCAAAAGATGAAGAAATGAACGAATGTGTAGCACCGGAATCAAATAATGCTCGAGCAATTGTTCCAGATAAGCAAATAGTACCTTCAACCACTGTATTAGACGCCCGGACTTCCTATTGGGTTAAAGCATTCATTCTTCCTTGGGCCCTGGGTTGTTGTACTGAAGCCTGCGTCATGGCTGGTCGAAATGTGTTGACAGATCGCCGAAAAGCACCCGATGTTCTGGCTGTTGGGGCAATGCCTGCGGTCTGCTTGCCCGTCCCCCTAACAGCTCAAGAATGTTCACGTAGTGTCAGACAATCCCTCCTCCTGTGGCCCAGTTGACCACAGGCAAAACATTGCTTATTTGCTAAGCAGCTTCCGATATGATTGCGGTTGCATCGAGGACACCACGTTCCTCCTGCAAAATTTTGACGTGGATAAGATGTGTGTGGTGAGTTTTGGAAGGACCTTGCATTCATGGGCCACGAGTCTATCATCGTTCTCGGAGTTGGTGTTGATGAAGGTCCAGTTCCTCCGCCAAACCTGAAGTTGGTTGATCCAATTCTTGGTGTGCTGAGATATCGGAAGCGTTTGGCGGATGGCAACTCTTTAGTTCTAACATCCTGATTTTCTTGCAAGTCTCTTTCAACTTTTAGAGCCTTCTCTACAGCCTGACTATAAATTTGTAGTTGGAATGGGACTAGTTGGCTTCTGATTTCTGGCCTCAAACCCCGTACAAACCTTTTTGTTCTGTCTTCTTCTTCAGACACCAACTTACCAGCATATCTTGATAATTGGGTGAATTTAATTTCATATTGGTTCACCGTCATTAGATTTTGTTTAATTCTTGAAACTCCATTGCGAGCTTGTCCCTCACTACTCCTGGTATGTATTTCTCATTGAACTTTTTGACCAAGAATTTCCAAGAAATTTCTTCTCCCAAGGACATGGCTCCAGTTTTAACCATCTCCCACCAACGTTCCGCCTCGCCTTGGAACATAAAGGAAGTGAAAGATACCCTTTGATCCTCGGTACATTCCATAACGTCTAGTATTTTGCTAATTTGACGAAGCCACTCCTCCGCTTGTATTGGGTCTGCTTCTCCTTTATATGGCGGGGGGTTCAACTTTTGAAATTGTTCTAGAGCCCTGCGTGGATTGCTTATAGTTGTTAACTGTATCAACCAATCTGGCATCCTATCAGGGGCTCTCTGGTCGGTATTGAATCGATCCATCATAGTCTCGTGATTGGTCGGAGGGTGGACACTCCCGACCGTACTGTGGGGTGGGGCATTTCCTTCAGAATTAGTATCAGGTAGAGGAAAATTTAGATCCATCAATACCTAGAAAATTTAACAGTTCTTGTTATCAACAAAATTCTTTAAAATACGGAAAGTTTCATATACAAAATACCACTACTATTATAACTTTAAAATATTTTTGTTACAAGATTTACATGGAATGCTTATATTCATACAAAAGATGCAAGTGCACATACTAAGATACACCATTTCTGCGCATTTTGTTTACAAGCATACACCCTTCCCAAAGTCCTAAACTTGCAAGCACAAAATGTTCATTCTCCCAAAATACTATGTACTAGACCCAGAATTCATGGAGTGGTGTTTGAGTCAGTGAAGCTTTTGTTCATACTATCGTCTGCTGAGGCTTCCCCCTTATGGACTCCTTCCTCTGGATCTTCTTCAGGATCCTCTTCATCGGGGTCTTCTTCTGGATCCTCTTCCTCGGGGTCTTTTTCTTCCATTATACTGTAATCCTCGCATCTCTAGTACTCATGATCATCATATAAATCCATATCTTTAGTCCAATTAGAATTCCACCAAATACCCCATAAAACATCTTCCCAGGGGATTCTACCTCAGCATCGGATGCGACTTCCTGGTCCTCAATCCCTGGCATGTTTCTTATAATACTTTCGGCATCCCTAATGTTATTCTTATTGTTGCGTCCTACTACTCCCATCATATTGGCACTACCCTTGGGTCCACTAAAGATAGTTTTTGGATCAGTTTCATCGGACTCGTAATCACAGTCCATGCTATTTGCAATCCAACTCTGACTTTCCGTCACTGAGCTCTCGGATGACAACTCTGGCATATCAGAATCTCTCATCTGTAAGGATAAAGTTTTATATTAGATTATTTACCTTCCCAAATCCTCAACATAAGGTAGATTAACCATGCATATATATATATATATATATATATATATATATATATATATATATATATATATAATATATATATATATATATATATATATATATATATATATATCAATCGAAAAACTTGCAATTATTTCACAGAATTCAGGTGTCTTCCAGTTGAGTTACCTCTGACTTGTCTGATATTTTACTTGCTCCCCAATCTCAGTGTCCCATACCACTGAAGATCCACACGATAGGCCCGCACCCCTCGTAGGATCCGTTAAAACCAGAGTATGTGGGTACCCGGATTAGAACGTAGGAGAATAGATGAATATCACACATTTCAGGGAACCCATACACCTAAAATTCCACGGTCTTATAGTAACCTCCCTATTGCTCCCACCAACATACATGTAATGTGCATACAACCATACAATTAGTCCATACTCGATCTATTTATCTAAACTAACAACCTCGCTCTGATACCAACTGTAATGGTCCCAGCTTCTAATTATAGTATTAGGCTAACAAAATAAAATTTTCTTGAAAATTTTGACAGCACTTCCCCTAAAAATATGGATTATGCCATGCTACAATAACAACAATATTGGCCCACAATGGCCTAAACATCACTAACATCGCATTTCGGCGTACTTGGCCTACTTATCAACATAAAAAGGAATTCATCATCATATTTCTTCACATTCACTAATTATGTTCCATGAGGAGTCACGACATTCATCCCAATAATACATAACATCAACCATGGCAAGGTCTAGTTTCCTTCATCATCGCTACTAAGTTTACATTTCAAGTTCTTGTGTCTAATGGCCACACACATAAGGCTTAGATTTCAGTAATAACATCCAAAACTATTTACACATAGATCAAGTTCCATATACATACAATAAGTACTACAAAAGTAAACAAAATTACAAGAAGGGACGATTGACTACAAGTAAAGCATGGGAGAGTCGATCAATCCATTTTCTTAAGATTTCAGAGTCTAATCGGCCTCTTACCTCTGTCCGAACCTGAAATTGTTAAAAAAAAATGGAATGAACTTAACAGCTCAGTGAGTAAACAAATCAAAAAAATTTGCTAATTCAATTTCTTATATCACTAGGTTTTAAGTTGACACCTGTAGTTATTAAAGGATTTCCCGTCTTACTCCCACATACTTCTAGGATTTAAGATAGATGTCTCAACTACCATGAATTTTATTTAGGCTTGCAACTTCTTTATTTAGGTTTAGCATCGTTACATTCAGCACAAAATAGAGACAAATTACAGTTGTCACCGTCTTCCCCCTCCTGTCGGATTCTTGCTCGGACCCTTCCTCCGAGTAATATATATATAACACATGCATATACATAATGTGGTTGTCACCGTCTTCCCCCTCCTGCCGGTTCTCGTTCGGCCCCTTCCTCCAAGTAATATATAATACATACATATATATTATAACACAATTGTCACCGTCTTCCCCCTCCTGCCAGTTCTCGCTCGGCCCCTTCCTCATTATGATTACATATGTATAATAATAAACCTCCGTCTCCCCCTCCTACCGGCTCCAGCCGATCCCTTCCTCCGGAAAACAACATAAAACGCATGATAAAATTTTCATACACATGTACACATGGTATTTATATCGTATGCAATAACAAAGTAGTTTTATATCGGCTACTTGCATGTATCTACACATGTACTAATCCTTATGATATGCAAAAGCCATGTTACATAGGATTAACATAAATCTAGATAGGATTATTACCATATCAAGAGTTAACATAAATCTAGATAGGTTGGATCTAAAATATTACATATATGACTATGCATCACCTCAAGTTTGTCGATGTAGTGCCGTATTTAGAATTCCACACACATACATGTTGATTCTATTTCATAATCATGAGGAACAACATAAACTTGATCAATACAATATCTCTCCTAAAAGACCCATGACTCTAGCATGTACAATGCAAGAATAACATCAATTCCATATTACTAAAGGGTTCGAATATTTACTCGGTCTACATATGAATCCTTCCTAATTCCTAACCGGCCTCATGTTCCATTCGTTTGGATTTAATGATACTATAATCTCACTTGTTTATTCTCTAGTTTACTCACCTTGCTTCCGACGAGTGCCCCGGTGGAGAATTTCGCCTATTCCACTCCCAGAATTGAAGCCCTAAACAAAATAGGCCTAATAATCAATTTTTGGTGCATCAAGCACAATCTAAATTAAGCAAAGTTCGTGTTTTACCTTTGTTTAAAAAAATCTGTTTTCTTGATCTATTAATGCGAGATCCGGCTGTACGGACCTCCCCAACTCCCCCCCGAACTCAGCGCCGAACCCCTCTCTCTCCTGCGCCCGTGCCTGTAGCGCGCGCTCGCCTGCAGCGCGCGCTTGACTGCCGCGCGCGCTCCTACAGCGCGCCTACCGCGCCCCCTGCGCGCGCGCTTGGCTGGGCTTCCCCCACCTGCCGAGCCCTCCTGCCTCCCCTCTTCGGTTGCTGCTGCGCCTGCTGGAGAGGGGAAGAAAGGAAAGAAAAGAGAGGAGAGAAAAATAAAAGGGAAGGGGAAAGAAGAGAAGGGGAGGGAGAGATTGCAGTTTTTTTTTTTTTTGGAAAGGAGATTTTTCCAGATCTAGGCTTGAGGAGAGAGATGGTTGCTTTACTTCTTCCCAAAAAGTCAAGGTCTTAATCCTTCTCATGCCTCCTCATGAACTCTCTTCCCCAGGTCTTTCATCTTCCTTCCACGTTGACCCACCCTCTCTTAAATCTCTCCAGCACAACACAAAGTGGTATTAAAAACTGTTTTGATTTTTAATGAGGTCCTTAAGAAATCTCTATAGGAATTATGCAAAATCCCCCTTATAACTTATAGTATTAACAACCTTTGTCTAAATCCCTATGTATCCATCCCTATACATAAATATATTTATATATCATAATATATACGTATGTAAATATTATGTATTCCTACTGTATTTCTCCAACTAAAATTTTTAACTCTTCTCAACCTAATTGTGAAAGAAATTATTTTAATTTTAATTTTTTTTTTTAGATGTGAATCTGGATTAATTAGGAACGGCTGTTACAGACCGGGTTGAACCGGAGGTGATCGAAGGGGAGAATATTATGATAACATATCGGAGGAAGGGACTGTGTTGAACTGGAGGTGATCGAAAGGGGAGAATATTACGTTGAATAACATATCGGAGGAAGGGACCGGGTTGAACCGGAGGTATATTTTATGTTGAACATGTATGTTATAATATGGTTAAGATAGAAATTGCCTGTTAAAAAAATATAAAAATATTAAACACTAGACTCTGTAATAGTCGACTGATACAGGCAATTCCTACTATATAAGTCGACTAACCCTAAGACTTAGTCGACTATAGATGTGAGATCCTGTTACATAAGTTGCTGGAAACCACCCTTAGTCGATTATATATGATAGGTTAGTCGACTAGCCTTTTACAGGAAATAAACGGAGAGTAGACATCTTCTTTTAGCCATGATTAGTCGACTATAGATGGTGATAAGTCGACTAGTATTTAGAGTAGTCGACTATACAAGATAGGAAAGTCGACTAAAATTTGTTATAAGTAACAAACAGAGAGCACATATCTTTTGATCCAGACTTAGTTGGCTTGTAAGTCGACTAGAACCAAGTGTAGTCGACTATACAAGATAGGGTAGTCGACTAGGTAAGTCACGGACAATCAACAGAGAGTTAATATCTTTTTGAGTAGACCCCAGTCGAATATAGCTTCAATATAAGTCAACTTAAGGTAGTATTAGTCGACTATAGGTATGGACAAGTCGACTATCAGGGCCTGTTACTGTGTTTTGGTCAGGACTTCAGCAAATACCCAAAAATGTGCAAAAATAGTATCAATTACAATTGTTAAGCTGATGATAAAATTCCAAATAAACCTTCAATGGTCATACATATAAATATTATTTTACTCACTGAGCTGTCGAGCTCACTCTGTTTATTATTATCTTCAGGTTTGGACAAAGGCAAGGGACCCACTTAATGGCAACATATGCGGGATAGGTGTCAACGGAGATATTTTCACCCTTTTAGCATGTTCTTATGATATGTATATTATTTTAGAAAACTATGCAAAACTTCTATTTGGATGTTCGCCATGAACTTGTAAATACTGAAATGCTTGGTGCTAGACTCAAATCCTGTATAATATTGTGGAGTTTTATGGAATAGTAAAGTATAGACTATGTTTTCTTATGAGTTGTCGAATCAATGTTTCGAAAATTGCTAAATCATGTTGGGATCATATATGCATATAAAATAGAACATATATGTAAAGTATTAGGCATGCTGATGTTAGCCAAAATTGAAGTGTTGTATGCGTGGGTATTAAGGATAATATGTGATGATTGTAATTAAAATGGAAGTTTAGAAAACTGGGACCGTTACAAAATCCCTACAGAAAAATGGGACTTCGGGTGGGAAAAATCCCGACAATTGAGTAAGTTCCGTAGGCATGTCTGCGTTAACGCTTTCATGCGTGGGCACATCCCATTTAGGAGCATACAGACGCTATCCTCCGAGTTGGGGCATATCCCATTAGCGGAAGATCATGAATCAGCCTCGAGAAATCGCATCATCGGGGCATCATGGGTGGATGGTCGCCGAGGTGTCTGTGTTAACACTTTCACAAAGGGGCACATCCCATCTAGGAGTGCACAGATGTGATCCTCTGAGGGGGGGCACATCCCATCAGCGAAAGATCACGAATCAGCCTCCGAGTGGGAGAAATCCCATCATCGGCGTGTATGGATGGATGATCATTGAGTTGTCTGTGTTAACACTTCCATGCGGAGCACATCTCATTTAGGAGTGTACATATATGATCCTCCGAGTGGGGGCACATCCCATCAGCGGAAGATCACGAATCAACCTTCGAATGGGGAATCCCATCATAAGGACGTCATTGATGGATGATCGCCAAAAATGCCTCCGAGTCGGGGCACATCCCATCATCGGGGGTTGCCATGACTGCCTCCGTAGGGAAATCACATCATTGGGATGCATGGTGGATGGCTATATCTGCAAAATGCAAAGCATGAAACAATATTTTATTCTCAAAATGCAATACAAAGAGAAGATTCGGAAGGGTGTACACCGTTTGTATGGAAGTCTGGCAGCTCAGTCGATCATCCTGTACTAAGCGATCGCGTTATGTTCCTGGGAAGACGGGGTGTTCGACGTCCGAGAAATCGCCTCGGGAGTGAGGACGTATTCTTTGAGGAAGCCTTACTGGATGAGCTCTTCCAAGTATCTTCGGAGGGCCCAGCAGTGGATGGTTTGGTGCCACTTATAGTCGTGGTACGGGTAATGCTCCTCCTACCCAGGCAGCGACGGATTGGGCTGGATCATCTTTGGCCATCTGACTCATGATTGATCTTTGAAAGTGTTGAAGACTTCATCGATCAGGAGATTCAATGGAGTGAAATGTTATGTTGGCTTGTAACTTTGAATTGGACTTAACAAGATTATAGAGAGCGTCTGCTTCTTGTAAGGATGTTACCCACTATGTCGATCACGATCATGATAGGGAGTTTCGCGAGCGGACTTTGATTTCGTTCCATCCTAGTTAGACTTTTTTGAGAGGTTAGAGGAAGCACTCATTTCCTCCTCGCTCGCAGCCTAAACAATTAATTTTGTGATCATGCATATTTTATTTATATCCCACTTACAGTACAAACAGTTAATTTGAGGTGTTACAAATCTGTATTACAGACAGTTAATTGTAATTAAATTAATATTTTTTATTATATAATAATCTTTTTGAATTATGAGATATTTTTAATTATTAGATTAAATTTAGCTATTTGATTAAAATTTTATTAATTATTCTAATAATTTTTATTATTAGAATCTTTTTATTATTATATTAGTAATATTTAATATAAAATTAATATTTTTTATTATTAATTTTTTAATTTAGGAATCTAATATTTTTAATTATTTAATTAATAGTATTTAATATTAGATTGCAATATTAAATTTTTTTTATAATTAATATTAAATTATTATTAATATTTGAGTAATCTAATATTTTATATTATTTTTTAATATTAATTTTAATATTTTATTTATTTTTAATATTATATGTTTTTTATATTTACTATTTTTATTTATTATAAATATTTAATATTTTAATATTAGCATTTTCTAATATTTATTTTTTATTAATTTAATTTTTTATCTTTAATATTTTTAAGTCACACAACAGATAGTTTTGAAGTCAATTTTTTCATTTATAACTTACACATTATCAACTAAAAACTATAAAATATAATATATTTCTCAGTTACAATTTTATATTATTAATTAATAATATAAAACTTGCTTACATAAAATTTACTTACAACTATAAAAAAGCTTATCACTTGAGACTTGGCCAAAGAAAACCTTCACAGCCCAAGGCAAGGAAGCCAAGCAGGGCCCTTGCTATTTTTTTTTTAAGACGTAAACAGACACGTCCGCGCTAGAAAACAAGCGCGGACAGTAGCTGCACGCAAAAACTTCGACGTTCTAACAAACACCACCACCCATACACGTGTTTGGCCGGAGACAACGGTCTTTTACTCCGAAAAAGGAATGGGCAAGGTCAGATCGTGTGATCGAAATGACCAGAGTAGCCCCCTCCGACGAGTACGACAGATTGCAAAAGTTCGATAACTCCCTTGGGAACCAGGGGTATTTTAGGGATCCAATCATTGCATTTGACGCGACGACCGCTATCACTGTTCACCGATGGGCCCCGCTTCTTGAACACGACCATGGTGGACCCGTTCACGGCCCACGCCCCAGTCACATCCGAAAGCCTCAGCAGCGACACAACGGGCGCGGCCGCCTTCATCAGATCCTCGGGTCGGACTTGGATCGAACCTGATATCCTCCGCAGCACCACACCGACCCGACCCGGTCGGATCACCCGTTCCATTTCAAGGAGAACCCGCGCCGGGATCCGGACCCGCTCCAGGGACGCGGCGAACGCGAAATCGAAGGAGTCCGCGTCGAAGGGGAGGCAGTAGCAGGCGGTGGCGGAGGACCGGGCAGCGGCGGAGATCCCGACCCAGCGCGCGGCGGCGGCGGAGGCGGTGGAGGAGCTGGGGCCAACGCAGAGGGCGCGGTCGCCAGTGGCCAGGTAATTCATTGCGATCAGATCGCGGAATGCGGCGTCGAGATCGGAGGAGTTCGCGGCGGGAGCAGGGGGCAACTCGCAGGAAGCGGGCCGACAGCCGTCGATCTCGTCGGCGATGTCGGCGAGGAGCAGGAGGGCGGCGGCCAGTGCGGCGGAGGAGAGCAGGAGTTTGAGAAGCAGGCATCGGGTGGGTCCCATTTGCGATCTAGAGCCCTAGACTGTGAGAACAGAGAGATGCAGGCTGGGGAATTCGGGAGGATTAGCCAGTGCAGAATCGATGTGGTTGGCGCCCACGAGGCGGAGGGTAGTGGATCGGACAGGGAGCCAGAGGCGGGAGTGGACACAAGCAGTAGCCATTGTTGATGAGTTTTCTGATGCAGAGAGATCACATGATTTGGGGATTTTTGAGAGGAGATGGAGGAGGAGACTGAGAGTGGGCGAGGGAGTAGCAGTCCGTGGAGAATATAGAAACGAGACAGTGGACGTGGGGGGAATGGCGACAGACCTAACAACATAGTGCTATCCGAATTCAGAAAATTTACCAGTTTTGCCACTAAGGATAAGGGTCCGGAGCAGTTGCCACCGACAACGAGTTTCAAAGTAAAAAGGTAAAATTGAAGAAAAGATGAAATCTTTCAAACCTTCTCATTGTTTTAAACTCTTATCAAAAATTTCTTTGACCAAGATTCTCCTGGTTGCATGTCCTTGTCCTCACCACAATGTAATATGAAATATTATGTATTTTTCACTTATTTGATTGATTATTTTCTATTTATTAATTTAAAAATATGTATATTATACTAAAATTTACTTATAACATAAGGATGTGAGCATATTAATGACCTAAATCTAAGCTATTTTTAATATTTTGTCCACCTTCTTCAAAATTTTGTCCACCTGATCTAATATCCTGTTGACCTTCTCTAAAATTTTGTTCACTTTTTTTAATATTCTATGTTCACTTTCTCGAATATTCTTTCCTCAATTAAAACATTTTGTCCTCCTCCAATATTTTTATTAAGCTTTTATAATATTATGTCAACCTATTATAGTATTTATGCCCACTTTTGACAATTTATATTCTCTTTTTACTATTTTTGTCCCCTTATTTGAAAGGTTTTCACTATACTCAATTTTTGTTAACCGTACTATAAAATTTGTCTACTATATTCAGTTTTTGTCCACTTAAGGCGATTTGTCTATTTGTTGGACAACTTGTCCACTATATTCAATTTTGTCATTCACTATGTGAAATCTGTGTATAAAATAGAATAAAATTAATTACAAATCACAAATTCATCAAAAATAACAAATTTACACTATAATTATCAACAAATTTATCTCAAAATCACAAAATAACTAAAAAGTCATGAGCAAAATTACATAAAAAACATTAAATTACCTCAAATCAGCGAATTGCCTCAAAATTTCATAATATCCTAATCAAATTACCTAAAATTGCCTTAAAATTAAAATTACATCAAATTATCTTAAACTATATATTACAAAATAATATCAAATTATAAAATTATAAAATAACAAAGTAGAAATTTGTCTGCTTAATTATCTGTCTGCTTTTGTCTGTTTATGTCCACTTATTAAAAAATTTGTCCACTATATTCAAATTTTCTCTACCATTTTGTAAAATGTAACCCCCGATTCTAGATGCACGCATCGTTGTACTAATACTCGATATGGTTTAAATACTTGATTTGACCTTCTAGGTGCCCAGACTGAACCCGTTTCAACTCCAGACATTAATTCTCAATATTTTAATTTTTTAAAAATATTCTGAAAATTTTCTGAATTATTTTGAAAATTTTCCTTAATTCGGTGTCGACCGGTATCACCGATCAACTTCAGAATTTTTAATTTACAAATGGGTTGAATTTTAAGAATCTGATTTCATAACATTTCTCAGGACAATATTTTATATTTTTGAGAATTTTGGGGATTTTTGTGAATTAATCAAAAATTCACCCAATTAAATAATATTAAAGGATTCATTTTCTTCTCTCTCTTTCTTCTTATTTTTCTTTCTCCTCTCTTCCACCACCGGCTCTCCCCTACCGCATTCTCTTTCTCCCCCTTTCTCTATAAATCTCCCTCTCATATTCTCACTCTCTCTTACTCTTCTACTCTCTCAATCTATCTCTCCCTAACTCTCTTTATCTCTCACCCGTCTCTATCTCATTCCCCTAACTCACTGTCTCTCTTTTGTCACACATCCTTTCTCTATCCCCTGGGGGTCAGACCTAGCCAACGCTGACTGGGCGGTGGTATCGCCGGTTAGGTCATCCGCCTCTCCTTTCTTCCCTCTTTTCTTCTCTTTCTATCCTCACTCTCATACTCTTTGTAATATTCCTACTTTGAAATACTGTATTTTATTTTTTTATGCATTTATTAATTTTTCTATACAATTATTTTTAATAAGTTGATCTATAATTTATTTTTATTATTAAATACACAAATCATTTTAGAGTATTAAATGGTAATTTTGCCTTATTTATTTACTATTATTACTTGTTAGCATTTTAATTACTAATTAGTATTTTTCTATTATTATGGTTATTATTATTTATTGTTATTATTAGTTTTATTATTATTGTTAATTATAATTATTAATATTAACAGTTTTGTCATTATTAATTATACTTATTATTGTTGATATATTGTTGTTGTTGTTATTGTGGTTATGGCTAATATTATTGATGCTATTATTATTGGTATTATTATAGTTATTATTAATTATTATTATTATTATTTATTACTATTATTATATGGATAATTATTATTAATTATGGTTATTGTTAATTGCTAGTAGTCTTTCTTATTACCACTATTATTATTATCATTAGTGTTACAAATTACTATTAACATTACTAATTAATTATGATTGTTATTGTTATTACTATCTACTGTTTATTAAGTATTATTATTATTATTTATATTTGATTAGTATTATTATTATTTGACCTCATTTTTTTCTCCTTATCCTTTAGTCATGCCTTTAACCCTATAGCCCATGCCCATTATCTCTACCCAACCCATTAATCCTAACCCAATTAACCATAACCCATAACCCGATGTCAATCCTATCCATATTATCCTAATTCAACCAAAAATCCTAACTAACCTAATTTCTCATTATCTTTTAATCCTACCCCTACCCCTTAACCTAACCTGCCATCCTCCTATTACTCCTTTGTTCTGCGTGGCTGACCCCAGCACATCCCCTCTCCACCATGTCGAACATCAAATCTAACCCCCTCTCTCCAGCATATCCGCCTCAAGCACCCTCTCCACCATGCCTAAGGCCGAACACCCCATCTGGCAGCCAGGATCAGCTACTGCCTTTGGCCGAGCACACCCGAGCAACCCTTCTCCCATCTTGCTCCTCCCTGTGCATCCACCATAACCCGTTACACCCTACTCAATAGGCAGTGCACCCTCTCCATCCTTCTCCTCGGCAGTGCACGGTCCGTCGTGATCCATCCACCTGTCCTCTGCGCAGGCCACATCAGCCGCAGAGATCCTCCTTGGCCGGTTCCTTCTCTTCCTCTTAGCACAGCCGAGCCACCCCTAGACCCCACATCCTCAACACCCCCATGTGCCATCCTGGTCGAGACCCGAGAGTCGCCTCCTCTCCTTGCCGTAGCCCGCGCTGCCCTTCATGGCCGAGTCCTCCCCACGCCCCGGCAGCACCGCACCAACCCAAGTCAGCCGCAGACTCTACTTGGCCGTCTCCTCAATGCCCCTCTCTCCGGTGAGCGTGAACACCTCAGAACCCTCCACGGCATCCTGATCTCCTCTGTGAGCACTCCGGCGATCCTACGTACCCCTTGCGGCCTCCGCCTCCTCTGGCGTTGCTCCCGTGGTCGGCCTCCCCTTGGCCTTGCCGTGAATACCTCTCCTCTCTCCCTCTGTTGGATTAATTGTGTAAGTGTGTTTATGCTTATTTAGATGTGTGTGTGTTTGTGTGGAGAGGTGTTCATGTGTAAATGTATGTATTCATTATATGTGTGTAATGTATGTGGTGTTTAATTAATGTATGCATGACTACATGTGTGAGTTAATCATTTCCTCACTCTCTCTGTTATGTGTGTATGCATGCATGTATACGTGTGAGTGTAAGCATGTATTATATTAACGTGTGAGTCTTATGTAAATATGTATATATAATATGTATGTATGTGTGTACATGTGTATATTTATATATATGGGTGCATATACATTACTATATGTGTGTGTACACGTTTATTTGTGTGCACGTGAGGGTATATGAATGTATGTGTGTGATTTCATGTGTGCATGGTTGCATTGTACAACGATTATGGACTCGTCGTGCGATCCGAACTCAGTAATGAGAGATTTAGATTTGTGCTCGTTATGAACCCAGCACATTGGCGATTCAAAAACTGGTCCATGAGATGATCCAAAGATTAGTATCGGTTCATGCAGTAAAGACCAGATAACGATTCAGATCCAAAATCGCGTCATTTCATGTGAGTGTTTGCTCTTGTATCTTTCCTTATTTATCATTGTCAGTATTATTTATATGTTACCTGTATTATTTCATTTGACCGTTTGATATATTGACCGGTATGATTACCCGTACCATTTCACATGACATCAGTGACAGTACACATTATGTATTTAGTTGATATGAGTATTTATTGGTGTCATTTCATGTGTTAGTAATTCGCTGTTGTTGGCTTAGGCCTAATATTGATATACCATAGACCGGACTTGATCTTGTAATTGACCTAGTTATGATAAATCTTAAAATATAAATACATTAATTTTGAAGTTTATTGGTTCGTGATTGAGGTTAAAAATTTATATTTTATGTGAAGTATTTGTCGGACAACTTGTTTGGTGATTATTCTGACTAAAACTCATGTAGATATTGAGGAAGTGTTAAATTCGATCTTGCTTTATTGATAGATTGATTTACTGATACTTGAATTGGTATTGACTTGGCTAGAATTGGAGTTGACCTGATAGTTATATTGCTTTACATTAGATTTGATCAGTGGACTCGATTGCGGTGAACTTGATCTTGGGTTGAGGAGTAAGCGTAGATTGGGTTGACCTGACCTAGTGCATGTATATACATAATTGATTAAATACTTAGATTTCTGGATCTTATGATTGAGCTTAATGGAAGTGGGAATATATGATGATCTTAATCAGATTGGATAGTGATGATTGGTTAGATATAAATGATTATGTATTTTAATTAAATTAATGGATATGGTTAGTGGAATATGTAGATACCATGTATGAAACTTTTGTGTATTTGAATATGTGTCACATTATACATACATGGTTAACCCTCACATTAATCTTGATATATTTACATGTCACATTCTTGTGAAAATTCATTTACATCAATTTCTCACTTGGTCATCAGAAAATTTAATTATATAGATAACCGAATAAATTATCATGGTATAAATCAAAATTTGCATTTTGTAACACTAATTCATGATTAAAGTAATTCAAACATTATAGTTATCGGTTCCAATTATCCGGCATTATCTCATGGCTGAGGATTAAAATATTATTTAGGAAATGTGATAAAAATCAGGATGTTACATTCTACCCCCTTAAGAAAGTTTCGTCCTCGAAACTTGAAGTAAGTGAAGTGAGTGAATTAGGATCTCTATATTTCATCTTTCAACTCTTTTATAACATCTTCAACTTGCAGGCTCTTTGACTTTACTATTATCAGAGGAATAATTTATATTTTAATTACTTTACTTTGTGGACTAGAACTTGCATCTGTTCTTCCACATAAAATATATTGTATTAATCCATCAAAATAGATAACAAAAACCCAGAATCTCAGGGGCTTTAAATTAATAGACTTATTATCATTTAATATTTTATTGACTAGACGAAGTTAATTCAATCAAAGAATGCTGAAATCATGTCCTTCCATCCACTTATTCATGTATGTAATGATTACACTATTATCTGATCATCCTCTTTTTCTGAATCAGTTCCCACCACAAATTTACTAATTATAGGCAATTTAACAATCCTTACATAAAGTTCACATTTATTCATTAAACTTGGCATGTGACAATCAGTTTTAACTTGTAGGATGTGTCCCTTCGGATTTACAATGATTTACAAAAGATGAAATAACTTATTTACTTTTTTTTTAACCATCTATCATTGCTTTGCAGTCTTATTCAAGAATTATCACATAATTTATGATGAATCGACACGAACTTACAATCCTTCTTTTACAGATGGCACTGAGTGTTTTAATATTTCATAATCTGTAACACTTTACTTTATGCTCGATGTTTTCTCGAAAAAAAAAATCTGCTCTAATCATGATAAATTTCAATTCTGACATAAATATATATTACCAAAGTTTCATATTCTCTGTATAATTCTGGTGGTAAAGTTAATCGATGTTCAACAGATTCAATTTGATTTGTTGTATCGAATAGTTAAATGCATCAGAGATCCAAATTTACTTTTCATTGTGACTCGAGTTGCCCCAAGAATATTATGAGAATTGTCAGAGTTATTGGTTTACACAATTCTTATCTGCCCTGAGCAACTTTCATTCTTCTCAATTATTCGAATTTCTTCAAAATTTTTCAGAATTATTATGATTATTATTTTTGAGACACTAAATATATAAGGATTACCTCATGCTTTATATTATAATCTATATTGCATTTAACATCTTCTCTACTTTACGAAGCCATCCCTCTTTGCTTATAAAAGATGAGAAGTTTGACCCTGAATTACCTCTTAACTTTATATTTGACTTAATTACTAAATCAACAGAATAGATTTCACACCCTATTCATATGTTCGATGAATAAGTTATAATCACTGATATCATTATCCACTCTCTGCTTTAACATAAATATTATGGTTTCCACATTAAAGTTCATAATGTATAAAATTTTAATTTCACAAGTTTCAAGAGAATTACAGTGTGTAAATAATAACTACCCATGTCGCAGGTACATCTACACATAAATTCACAATAGGTTACAATTATTGTTCTCATGAATGTTGTTACTTGATTAGGTTTCGTCTAGTGAATCCAAACGCTATTTCATGTTATTTGTCTTGATGTAACTAGTGTAACATCAATGATAGTTGCAACTTGCGGTGAGCACCTGACTTGAATCTGTATACAATAATTGGTTGGGACGGAAGATAAGGATTTCTTATTTATCAATATGATTCACACAACTGAAAAGTCTCTTATTTAAGTGTAAATTTTTAAATGTTTGATAAGCGTATGTATAATATCATACACGTAAGATTTCTCACAACATAACTTACTTCTCAAATTTTACATACAAAGGATCATGCTACTATAAATACAAAACAGATGACATTCATATCATCAGTCTCTCAATATACTGGTGGACTCATAATTATATATATAAGTATTCATCGATTGTCTTATCAGACTCTATGGATACCCGTGATTCTGTCTCTTTAGATTCTCCATAAAAAAAATATCAACCTCTTTTCATTTCATATGCGCACAATATCAATTATCCCTATATAAGGGTGCTCTTCAAAGAGTATCAAAATTCAGAATCCTTTCAATATGACGTATCCCTTATATTCTTTTATCTGAGACTTTGGTTATTCCACAACTAGATTCTTAATAAGGTTCTTCCGCTCTGATTAAATCCTGATTTGCCTGGTATTTCAATTATTTCATTATTTCAGTGTCCCATATCATTGGCAGCTCATACTGAGGGCTCGCACCCCCAATAGAACACATTCGAATCAAGGCATGCGGGTATGCCCTCATTCGAACGTAAGAAAATAATCAATATCATGCACTTCGAGATCAATAATACACGTCAGAACCGACTACACCCTTAGAATTACTCATATACAGTCACGCGATTATTCAAACAATGCACACATACATACATATCAATCCTATGGTCAGTTCTGATGTAGAAATAACTATTCTAGGTCACATTTCTATGCCTATACTTTTCTAGACCCTATATCTCAGCTCTACTCCTCATTCTTAAACCTTGGCTCTGATACCAACTGTAACGGTCCCAGATTTTAATCATCAAGTTAATTTTAATCCAATCCAATTATGTTAATTAATTATATAATATTATTAATCATCTCTGAATTCATCAAATTTTCGGCAGCATTCCCTCTATAATACGGAGTCTGCTCTGATACATTGACACATACAATTCTAAAATTTACATCGATCATATATCTATAAACAATATCCCACGCAGTTTATATCACAATTTTGGCTTGATATCGCCTACTTATAAATCTCTCAAATTCATCATGTGGATACAACTCAAAGATAATAAATTAAACACTTACTTGAGAATATTCTCCTCGGTATCACCGTCTAACACAAGCCAACTCAGGTTAATATCCATATAGAACTTATACACAGGTCTACATATATACATCATCGAACCAAATCACACATATTCGACTATTCAGTCTAATCTATAAAATCAACTCTATATACATACATATAAACAACATACTCAATTATAAACCATTATAAAAGCTTGGTAGGCCCACGCAATGAATGCTTTGAGTCCTTCCAGTGCTTTATCCTTGCCTTTAGCCGCTATTTATCTCCGGCTTGCCCTGAAAACATGAAGCTATGGGGGGGGTGAGCTCGACGGCCCAGTGAGTGGAGTTAATCTCATTCTTAATTGTAGCATGGTATTAACGGTGTGTAGTATACATGATACATGAAAATACGATGTATGTGGTACATGAAATATGTGATAAATGAATGCTTCTATTTGATTGTGTATTTACTTCCAGCTATTGTTCAATTGATACTGATAGGTGCACATATAACCTGTGTCAGATGTCTCCATTTTCATATACAACAGCACATCCAACATACCCTTAGTGTCACACACACACACACACACATCACACATAGCCACTCATTCTCAATCATTTGTAAAGTTGCAAATATATGTATATCCTAGCATCGTCTTCGCACTCCGCCCGTGCAATACGGGTCCCTTCCTCCCGATTATGATATATATCCCGTCTTCCCCCTCCTCCGGTGTCATACCGGTCCCTTCCTCCAGATATATTTATATAGCACCGTCTTTGCATTCCGCCCATGCAATACGGGTCCCTCCCTCCATAACATAATATATATGTACAAATTATACACACAATATCAGCACATCTAATTCCATAAGATTCATATATTATGCACATCATTTCATATATGGAAGCAATGATACTATCAATTAGTGTTTACCTATTAGCTTGTATTCTTATAAGAATATTCACACAAATGTCTTAACCAAAACATGTCACCCATATATATTATGTACATAAATCAAGTAACATACACCATCACATTCATATCAATCATAATGACTTCTTTTCAGTAATGTACATGTCAATGCCCTTGTACACCATATTCCAAGATTCTATATTAAATAAGTTATTTTTCATCAGAAATTATATTTTGCAATTATTATATAATGCAATCTAATTTATTAAAAACCCCACTCACCTTCAAGTTGAGCGTTCTATAAGGGATTCGCACCAAGCACCATCTCGTGTTTCTTTTTCGAATAACCACATCGGACACCAGTATGCAAATCTCCCTATTTTGATATTAGTAGCAGTCAACATCATATATACAAAATTTAAATGAACTTCAAGTGGATTACAGCTACAATGATTCTCGTAGAAGATAAATATTTCACAATTACTTACTACTAGCTTCTTACCCATTTGAGAATATACCAATTATTATTATTATTATTATTTCTATCACACGGTTTCTAGCACAATGAAATGTTTCTAATTAACACCCTTCATGGAGTCCATTACCCAACCCTAAATCTTACTAATAAAGCAATATTACATAGTCATAGTCTATTAGGATATTCTCATTCCCAAACATTCTTCTAATTTTGTTAATAATCTTACTCAATCAAGTTCTCACTTTCTTTCGGAGATTTTTTTACCAATCTTAGATTCCACGTGATCCCGAACAATGATCCTATTCAAGAGAGCATCAAGTTACCTTCTAGTACTAGATTCATCAATATTGGTTAAAGCATTTTTATATACTAATTTTGTTAAAAATTAAATCAGAAATTTACTCAAATATTTGATGAAATCACCTCTAAAAAAGTCAGATCTTCGGCTGAATTTCACCCCCAAAAACTTGGATTTTTCCTAGGAGAAACTTCCTTTCTTTCTCCCTCGATCTCCCCTCCCTTGCTGGACGTGGCCACCAGCGGCCTGCGCGTCGCGGCCAGGCTGGGCTGGCCGCGCCCCCTTGCTTCTCTTGTTCTCTCTCAGTAAAGAAAGGTGAAAGTGAGGCAGGTAACTTTGTGAGTTCATTTAGAGGAGAAGATGGGTTCTAGGGTACTAACAATGGGGAGTTTGAGAGGTTGAAGAGAATGGGAGAAGAAAAGTTTGGGCTGAAAATTAGAGATCTCAATTCAGCCATAATTACAGGTTTGTCAACTCTCATTTCTCTCCAAGTGGCTTTGCACAAATTAAAGGCATCCTAGCCCTTCATCAATCCCTTCCATGCTCACCTACCCCCTCCACTAACTTGTACTTTGATTTAATTAATGGGCATGGTTAGCGGAGTATGTATATACCATGTATGAAACTTTTGCGTATTTGAATATGTGTCACATTATACATACATGGTTATCCCTTACATTAATCATTGATATATTTACATGTCACACACTTGTGAAAATTCATTTACATCAATTTCTCACTTGGTCATTAGAAAATTTAATTATATAGATAACCGAATAAATTATCATGGTATACATCAAAATTTGCATTTTGTAACACTAATTCATGATTAAAGTAATTCGAACATTATAGTTATCGGTTCCAATTATCCGGTATTATCTCATGGCTGAGAATTAAAATATTTTTTAAGAAATGTAATATAAATCGGGATGTTACACATGTGGGGTATTTTTCTCGCGTATATGCGATCTGACTCTTCTCACGTCTCTATTACAGTATATTTTGAGAAACGAGGCGTGACATAAAATTTGTTTACAAATAGAGAAAAATTCACTATAAAATCACAAATCCATCATAAATAACAAATTCATCTCTTATACTAACAAATTATCAACAAAATTACCTTAAAATTACAAAACCCCTAAAAAACATGAACAAAATTACATCTAAATCATCAAATTACCTCAAAATTATCAAATTATAAATCAAAATTCAAATCAAATTACCCGAAAATTTCAAAATTACATCAAATTTCCTCAAACTAATGATTACAAAATTAAATCAAATTATAAATTTTCAAAAATATAAATCTATCTGCTTATATTTCCGTCCACTTTTGACTTTGTTTGTCCACTTATTGAAATTTTTGTTCACTAAATTCAATTTCTATCCTCTGTAATATGAAATGTGTCTAACAAATAGAGTAAAATTTATCACAACTCATAAAATTCATCACAAATAACAAATTTATCACAAGTTTATTGCTCATCCTAAAAATCATCAGGAAAATTAAAAAAAAGAATAATAAAAGACAAATCTCATGAAAAAGACCCAAGTATCCATCTTCTCCTTCATTATCCATTCCCTCAGGAAAAAAATGACAAAAGAATAAAAACCTCAAACTCAAAAAAAAAAGGGGGGGGGGGGGGATGCCTTCCGCGCAAAAACTGAAGTCTTGGCTCTCTACTGCGAAACCTCAGCGCCATCAATAGCAACAACAAGCCCCAACCCGTTGAGGCTCCTGGCGACCATTGCCAATTCTGCTCCCAATACCTCAACCCCTTACGTCAACTTAGAGAGACTCCTCGGCCGCCAGGTGTCCCCCCAGCTGCGGGCGAAAGCAGGCGATCGAAAGCTCCATGAAGGAAGGCTTGCTCACTGGCCGCCCCCAGACCAGGGACCTCTTCATTAGGGAATCCTTCATCTACTCTCCTCCTCCTCGTGCTAATGACAACGCTGATCATGGCTCATTCATCAAGGTAGATCATGGTGTTGTGTGTGTTGCTGGGTTCGGGTTGTTCTCGGGTCGGGTCGAGGAGCAACACCCGGTCTGACGTCAGCAGTTCTGGTCGTTCAAGCTGAGGTAAAGGTTGTTAAGGGGGGCTTGGAGGCTACGGTGGGCAAGGATCTAGGGCTTGATCGGGGAAGGCGAGCTTGAAGGTTGACGATGAGATTGGAATCAAATATATCTTCCTCCCCCTCTTCTTTATTTTTTCCTCTTTTTTCTGTTAAAATTTTTTGAGACAACAAATCGATTTGACAAAATAAGTCATGGGCATTTTCGACATTCAATCAAGGTCAAGACTTACATGGGTCGAGTTAGTATACATAAGGATTCAAATATAACTCAGAATCATATCTAAGAAGTTTTTGACAGTCTTTGAAACATTGAGGACTTTTGAACGGTTCCATATTTTTTTCAGAATCTAAAAGCAACTTTCTCAAGTAAAAAAGAGTTGAAGCAAGCGAAAGAACAAGAGCACTCGCTATCCAACTGAAGGGAACATCGGGACCCAGTGGCCGAAAAGTTGCTCCCGCAACCGCAATAATTTATTAGGGAATCATGTGCTGGTGGCTTTCTACTGTGGTTGGTCGTCTGATGTTAATGCGTACTGCTGGCAACACATTATTCCTCGATTTTTCTCCTATGAATTTCTACTATTTGATTAACCTTTGGGCAATGAAATTAATTGCTTGTGAATATTTAATCGAACCTTGAATAATCAAGCTACCCACTGATTATTATTTCATTTCATTCATACATTTTATTCCCGTTGAGGTATGTCTTCTGCCAGTGCTTAGTGCTAGTTAGGAATCATAATAACCACCATAAGTATTATATTTTAAGCTAAATTTCACTAAATCTTTCTTAACTTTTAACTAAAGCCACATAATCTCCCAATATCGCAGCAAAGATCACTAAAACTTTATTGTTGTTATCATATTCACTCTTTCTATTAACTTAAGTCATCACAGGACGTCAAATGACATTATTCAACATAATTTATAGACTAAACTACCCTTTGTTATTTTACACCATTAATTTTTTATTCTAATTTATGTATAAATTTGCTTAAACTCAATATAGGTTTATAGTAGCTTCATTTTTTTAACATGTTCTTCTCCTGTTATTCTAAATCATAATCTAAAGATTAGGAGTTCGTGAATTAAGATTTGATATAGATATACATAGAGGTCAAAATTTGACCCGCATCAGGATGATAATACGCGTCCAAGTTATCATGTGCTTCCTCCGAGAAATTCACAACTCCTAGAGTCCATCCCAGGGCTTCCCTGCATCCTGAAGATATTCTCAATCCGGAACCGCATGTCGCCATTCCGAAGACCTTACCATTCCGTAACCTTCAATAGTCCAAAGTCTCCAACTCTAAATCAGAAGTTCCAAATAATAGCACGCTGAGATCTCCATCTACCATTACGCTGCTCCATCCTTCCCCACGTTGAAGATGTGTAATACCCCCACATTAAAGTGGGCAGTTATACATGGCAACAGATATTCTACGCCACTCTAGCCAATCACGAAAGTGGTCACTGGCGTTGCAAAGAATCCAAGATGTGCAGATCGTGCTGTTACCACAATCCACTAATTCCGCCTCCACGCCAGCATCCATATCAGGTATACATTATCCTTCTTCTGCAAGGAGCAGCAGGTCACCTCCCAAATCCTCAGAACGCACATCGCACCACCACACCAGGCTGTTCTCCTCTGCCAGTGCACCAATACGCTTGCAGTTGTCCTATGCGTAGTCCTTCCTTCCACCATACTGACAGTTATCCTCTATCGGTCCTTCCTACCACGCCCGCATTTATCCTTTGCGCAAAAACTCTATTCACTAAACCGATAGTTATCCTCTGACGATCCTTCCTTTCCATTCCACCTACTGATTATCACGTCCAAGAGTCTTAGACCGATACCATACCGGTGCTCATAATCTGAAAAATATCTTTTCCTGTGTGTGCTCTGACAGGTACCGGGAAGTGTCCAAATTGCTTGTGGTGGTTTCAATCCATGGTAAGCCAATTTTTATCCACCACAAAGTGGGGCTTTCATTGAGAACAGAATCCATACTCAAGATCTTCCTCCTATCCAATCCAAAATATTCCTAAAAAATGTCTCCTCCCTAGCGCCAATGGCCCCGAGAAAGCAATCCATTACCCATAGCGGCATCCCTTTGAAAGGCAAGACCAAAAATACCATCGGGGCATGGTTCCCCTGCCTGTCGTTGATTAACAGTACGCTACCGAGAACATTGGCTCCTCCTCACCTTAGGGGGCAGCCATCAGTGCCCAACCGCCGTTATTCGAAGGCTCCACATCCAGTTGGAGGAAGCGATGAAGAGCTCTACCAACCATTCCGCTAAACGCGACTACGATGAAGAAAAGTCAAAACCTCAGTATGAAGCTACTACTAGAGCCAGAAACCCGAATCGGGGGCAATCCGCCTACAAGAGACAGACACTACAGGTTCTTTTACTGAGTTCGTTCCAAGCCTTCAAGCCGATAGAGCACTTCACTCCGTTTAGGCTCCCCATCAACGAGGTCTTCAATGCCATCAAGGACCAACCGTAAGTCAGGCCCCTGGGACCAATCTGGTACGATCCTACTTTTCTGGAGCAAAAGAGTACTGTTCTTACCACGACAGTAAAATGCACCAGACCATCCACTACTGGAGCCTCCGAAAATATCTGAAAGAGCACGTCTGTCAGGGATTCCTCAAAGAGCATGTCCTTACCCCCGAAGCAGCTTCTGGTTCAGGACAACTGAACACTTCGTCCTCTGCCCAACCGCAATACATGATCAACCCAATACAAAGCGATTGAGTGATCTCGTATCTCCAGTAAAGACATGACAGTCCTCCATCCATGATGCCTCCTGTATTTCGATTATATTTCATGTATCTTATTTTAGTTATCAAATAAAATTATATTTTTGCCACTAACCATCGCATTCCTACAATGTTCGCCGCTGCGATACTGGGATTTCCCCTATTCGGAGACGACATCGAATCCAACTCCACTGTTGAAATTTTCCCTACCCGGAGTCCTTCCTTCAATGTTAGGATACCCCATAGTCTAACCAAAGCTTGCACGTCCCGCTGATGAAATTTTCTCTACTCGCAACGCAAGCACAAGCCTATGAGCTTCCCCTCGATTAGCCTACGACAGTTGAAACCCTCTGCGTGGGATTTTTCTCACTCGGAGTCCTTCCTTTACTGCTAGGATTCCGCCCCAGTCCAGCCAACAGCTTGCACGCCGCACTTATGGGATTTTCTCACTCGGAGATGACAACACAAGCATCAACCTACGGGCTTCTTCTTGATTAACCTACGGGCAGTCGAAACCCTCTACTATGGGATTTTTCCTACTCAGATTCCCACCTCCACCGATGGGATTTTCTCCTACTCGGAGACTAAAAGTTTACAGGTACCGTTGATGGGATCTCCCCCGCTCGAAAACAATAACACAAACTCTCCAAACCATTCTATATCCAACCAACCATACTAAAGGTATAGATCAGCACTCTGTAGAGGCATGGTCATACCGATTCGAAAGGCCAATATAAAAATAAGTCAGGCTAGATCTAAACATAACCATTTTCATATCAAAAATATTTTCATTCCGAACACAATTCTATTATATTTATTTGATTATATCTGACAAGAGTAATACAATAAATTTCACTGCATTTTTGCGTTTACCTTTTGGAAAAGAAATACAACAGATCTAGGTTCAGATGCTCCACTCATCCCGCCAGTCCTTCCTCACCTTTGAACTCCTAAGACATACTCGGAGTCACAGAGGAACCTCTACCGAAATACACCACCTTATTTTTCACGTCACCATCTGAAGTTTCTAGAATCAGTGAAGAGAAGACCGAGAATCTGAGGCAAGATGGGTCGGAAGGAATGTGTCAATCAGAAACACATTCTCCCTTTCCGCCCCCACGGCTCTAAGGCAGCTTAACCACCTCCAATTCAAATTTTCAATCACAGAAAAGTCGGCCCACATCCTGAGATTTTCAGTTAACAATAAAAGCAGAAGATCAACTACCGCCGTTAAACCATAAAACCCTACAATCCCAGTTATAATGATGCCAAAATTCAAAGAGACACAAGACATAACCTTTTGAGAGATCCAGCCACCCGATTGACAACTGACAACCAGCTGTACAACCCACAATTAATTTCATAAAATCTGCAGTGATCTGAAAAGACTAATCACATGTTCCTCTGCTCACATGAGTCATAATGAGTTTTAAACGCATTGATAATCCATCCGAACATCTTCGCTTCCCCGACTTCCCTTATACACTCTGGCAAGTGGGAAAGCGGGGGTCATCTATAGTGGTCAAATTTTGACCCACATCAGGATGATAAGATGTGTTCAAGCTATCAAGTTCTTCCCCTGAGAAATTCACAACTCCCAAAATCCAATAATTCTCGGAGTTACTCTTCGTCCTAAAGATATTCTCCATCTGGAACCGCATGTCGCCACTTTGAAGACCTTATCACTCTGGAACTCTACACAGTTCGAAGTCTCCAACTCCAAATTAGAAGCTCCATATAGTAGTTCGCCGAGATCTCTGCCTATCGTTACGCCGCTCCATCCTCCCCCACGTTGAAGACATGTAACACCTTTGATCGGTCACATATAGTGCATACATATTATCACATTTCCATGCTTGTTATCTAAAAAAATCATATTAATAAGTCCTATTGTTCTTTATAAAATGCAGGCCTATTGCTAAAGGATAGGCCAGTGAAACGAGCCCAAAAGCCCATTTAATTCATAATAAATTCGAAATTAGGGAATCAGGGCAGATCTTAGCAAATCAGAGAGGTTGAAAACCGGTTGAAATGAATCTTCCTAAATCAAGTGGTTGAAGCCAACAAATCAAAGATCGTTTCGTCAAATCTGAGAGTTGTAACAGTGAAACTAGCAAGACAAAAGGGAGTCCAAATCCATGCCAACCAATTCTCCACCTGGATGTGGCCAATTGGCCACATCCAGGCCGCGGATCCGTTTGCTCCCCTTATCTCCTCACTCCCTTCCCTCTGGGTTTTTGCCTATAAAAGGCAGGGTTTTGTACTGAAAATTGAAGGAGGACTAGGATTAAATTTATTGTTCATTTTTAGGGTTTAGGAACATTGTTAGATAGCTTTGAGAAGTTGTATCTCCTCTTTATTCTTTTTTTAGTTTAGACCAGAAAAGAGAGAAGAGTGGAATTGAGTGTGTAATTCGTCTTTGAAGTGACAATCAAAGGAGCTTCTACTTGTCATTCCAACTCAACTTGAATTCGGTATGTTTGTGTTTAATTATCAATTTTTTATATGTTTTCATTTCATAATGAGTAGCTAAATCATTTTCTCGGCTCACTAATTGATGTTTTCTACCTCCTCTCTCTCGATTGAATTTGATGGAAGAACTCTCTTGAATCATAATGCCTAAAGTTAAATTTTATTCTTGAAAGCTCATGATGATGCTTTTCTTTTAAAACTTGGATTTTCAAGGCACAACTATTGTTAAATCGTTTTTATTCCATACTTGCTTCCTCGCGCTTGATGGTTTAACATTCTATTTTTAATGTTGTGTTAAGAAAGATCTCAAGATTTGATTCAAAATCATCTCATTTGTTTTACTTGAATACTAAAAGAAATTAAGCTTTTTTGCCTATGATAAAAGTGATGCACTAAAAATATTCTTGAGATAAGTAGTAAATAAAGTTAGTGAGCCCAGATCTTCTTCGCATATTAAAAACAACCAAACAATTTTCAAAGTTTTTTAAATCACCTTTTCCAAAGCCTTTTTCAAAGTTGCAATTTCTGTTTTAATCATCTCCCTTCACTTCATTCTCTTTTCAATTAAAAAAAACTAGCACCATTCTTAGCTTTCTAAACAAAACACCAAAAAACTTCTATCACATTCCTCCTCGTGGACACGACCCGTTAGCCCAAAACTACACGGTAAATTCTTAACTCTTTGATTTTACAATCAATTTTTGGCGCCGTTGCCGGGGAGGGAATGATGTATTTGTTTTTTAACAAGTTTGGTATCTTATTTCAGGGACGTCAAGATTCAGATCTAGCATGCAAGCTTTGCAGGAGAAGACTTACTATTCTGTGCCCCTATTCTCGAAAGTAGGAAACAGAATTTCAAGAAATTGCAAGGCATAAGTTGAAAATTTGTTGGACTACTAAAACTTTTTTTTCACAGGACATATTGCTTGCAAGATTAAGTTTTTGTGTGTTATATTTCTTGCTATATCTGCTATTCACAATCCCTATTTTAATCCAACAGTAATTTGACTGATTGTTAATTGCTTAAAAAAAAAACGTTTAGACTTGCATTCCAGGAATTTGTCTAATTACGTTTATTTTACAATTACTGTTGAAGAGAGCCAGAGACAAGGTACGTATGCATAGCATATAGTTTAGGAAACATTCTTGGGTGATATTTTGCTTTTGAATGTTACTTTTCTATATCTTGCACACTTTGCATAATAAATTCTAAGGGCAAAACTGAATTCAAGATAAGGTGGGGAAGTCATTACCCTTCCTTAGCCCACAAACCATCTCCAATCACGTAAAACCTAAGCCTAAGTAAAATCTGATAGACGTTGGCCTTAGGGACATCTCGAACTCACTAGGAGATAATCCTAAGGGGGAAGGTGTTAGAATTTGACTCCTGTCAAATCGGTGTCTAGGAAGGGGATTAAGGGCCGAAAGCCCGAAGGTTGGTGGTTACTTAATTAAGGAACGTCTTTGACGGATAACCTCCCACCAATCTTGCCCTGACCTGGCTGATTAGCTTGTGGTCAAAGTCTATATTATACCTCATGTGGACAATCAACTAGTTAGGAGTTGTCTAGGTCGAGATTACCTTAGACTAGGCTTGGTTGATTACTCTTGTTGACTGTTGGTAAACTTGTTTGTGATTGTGATTGTGTTTGTCTATGCAAGTGTGGTTTAGAGATTCTAACTCATCTAGGTTGACTAAAAACACATCACCACCCAAGTTTGAACCAAGACCAGATCCGGTTATGGCTCAACCAACATCATTGTAAGATAGGTTCTATCCCATTAGAACCTTACTTCCATCTTGCATTCTACTTCCATCGGTTGGTGAATACAATTTTGAGCTCAAACCTCAATTCATCAAAACACTCCCCAAGTTTCATGACTTAGAGTCCGACGATACTTACTTCTTCATAAGAGAATTTGAGGAAGCATGTCTAATGATGAAAATCTCACACATTGTAGATGATGCTATTAGGTTGAGATTTGTCCCTTTCGCTCTTAAGGACTTAGCAAAGAAATGGCTTTACAGCTTAGCGGCCGGCTCTATTACATCCTGAGATGGTTTTATCAAGGTTTTCTTGAAGAAATTCTATCCAATTCGCAAGACCGCTCTCGTTAGAAAAAACATCATGCAGTTCAAGTAAGAACCTAGTGAACCGTTTTGGAGGTACTTTGAACGCTTCAAAGACCTCCTTGTCTAATGTCCTCATCATGGAATAGAGAAATGGCGACAATGTCAAATTCTTTATGACAGTTTAGATTACTCAACCAAGACCCTCTTAGAAAGTATGTGCCAAGGGGATTCTTGCAGAAGGATGAGCATGAAGGATGAGATTTATATGAGAATCTAGCTGAAAAGACCATCCAATGGGAACCTACTAGTGAAAACTCTAGGAATCCAAACTCTCTCTCTTCAAGAGGAGGTCTTCATTCAATTGAATCATCCATAACTAACGAGGCTAAGTTAGCTAATCTAGCGAGAAGACTGGAAGTTTTAGAAACTAAGGAACCAAGTCTAGTCAATCAAGTCAGCCCGAACCAATTTCCAACTCCGGGTTGTACTTACTGTCAGGCCATGAATCATGTGTTTGAGGAGTGTCCTATATTTTAAGCTCAAAACTCCTTTCTGAACCGATGAATGCAGCCTTTTCAAGGCCGAACAATGATCCTTACGCTCTAACGTACAATCCTGGCTGGAGAAATCACCCAAATTTCTCATGGAGCCAACAAAATAATGACCACCCACGGTCAAACCATGCAAGCCACTTCCATCATTCTAATAATTCTTCCAATCATTAACCCAACTTTCCAAATCACCCTCACAATTCTCCCAACAATTTTTCACACTATCAACAAAATTTCCCAACCAAGCTCCACAACCTTCCTTTCAGAATCATCAGCTTGAAAGGAGAATGACTGACTTTGAGAGAAATATGGAAAGGTAAATGAAGAACTAAGATTCCCTCATGCAAATAATACAGAGGTTAGAGGGTCAAATGAGCCACTTAGCCAAGCCACAACATGAGAGGCAAAAGAGTACCTTGCCCAGTCAACCAACTATGAATCTAAGGAATTCACAACAAGCTTATTTGGTTGAGAATCAATCATTGAATCAATGTAATGTTGTTCATACATTGCGGTTGGGAAAGAAAGTTGATAACCAGGTGTCAACACCACCCAATCCCAGTCCGCACAATCACACTCCAGCATCCACCTCATCTAATCCCAAGCCTTCCAAATCTAACGAATCTGAAACTGATAAGTCAACCAGTCAGGTGTACAAGCCTATAGTACCTTTTCCTAATAGGCTAAAGAACAACAAACAAAATCCACACATGAATAAGATAATTGAGATATTTAACCAAGTGAAGATAAATGTGCCACTCCTTGACGCCATCCAGCAAGTCCCATCCTATGCAAAATTTCTTAAGGACATGGCACCAAGAAGAGAAAGACTAATGTACCCAAGAAAGTCTTCTTAGCCACTAACATTAGTGAGTTACTATCGGGTCTGATCCCTGTCAAGTACAAGAATCCTGATTGTCCCACCATTGCCTGCACTATAGGACAAGCCGAGATTAGTCATGCACTTCTTGATTTGGGAGCAAGTATCAACCTGCTTCCATTCTCAGTTTATCAACAACTCGGGTTGGGCAATCTTAGTCCAACTCGAGTCACTATCCAACTGGCTGACCGTTCTGTGAAAGTTCTAAAGGAAAAAATTAATGATGTCCTTATCTGGGTCGGGGAGTTTATCTACCCAGTTAATTTTATAGTTTTTGAGACACAACCTGTGTCCAATCCTAAGGCTCAAACTCCTGTTATCCTAGGGCGCCCATTCCTTACTACTGCTAATGCTATTATCAATTGCAGGAATGAGTCTATGAGATTAACCTTTAGAGACATGACTAGAGAAATCAATGTCTTCAACCTAGAAAAATAACCTCGTAAGATAAGAGACCAAACATTTGAGGTAAACTTTGTTGAAAATAATTGTGATGAAGAGAGTGAAGGTATAGAGAATGAGTCACTGTTTCTTAATGAATTATTTAAGAATGAATGCGATTATCTTGATGAGAAGGCATATTTCGGAGATCCTAACGTCAGAGTACCCTTTAAAAAAGGGAAATTTAATTTGAATATCTTCACTTTCGATGAGCCAACCAATAATATATCGCATGAGAATATAATTCAAGAACCTCCGATTGGCATACTCTTTGAAAACCTCTTCGAAGAAGAACTCATGTGTTTGGATGAACCAACTAGGGATATTTTGGTTAATTACACATCTCCAGGGGAAAGTGTTGACCTAAGCTTTGAGGAGATATATAGAACTGAGTTAGAAGTCTTAGGCATTCATAATGAAGAAGTTTCAACTGAAAAGTGTGGTGGGGATCAATTTTTGAATAATGAATGTAGTCATATGAGGAAGAAACACCTAAATAAGGTGAGACTAGGGAGGAAGAGAGCTAAAATGACAAAAAAATTTGGCCTCCCCACTATGCCCTTTAAAGAGGACCCATTGGAATGATGGGAAGAAAGCTAGAGGGATGAGACCGAAAAAGATCTAGGTGTGGGAGAAACTTAATGTTGTACATATTTTTGTATAATATTTGTACCTCTTTTACATTTCTCTTCATGCATCTATATATTTCTTTCATACATTGGGGACAATGTATGAGATAAGTGTGGGGGAGGGTTCTAACATGACTAATAAAACTATAAAAAAAACAGAGAGAGAAATATATATATATATATATATATAACTTTTTGAAAGGATAGAACAATATTTTGATATATTTTTTGTAAGAAATTAAGTCAATTTTAAGGAATAGGAAAATCATGATTAGGATTTCTTATACTTGGTCAAAATAAGATGACTTGTTTGATTTTTAGGGTTAGGAAGAAAATTTGTGAAAGTAATTTAGTCTTGATCTTTACCTTGATGAAATATGCATACTTTATATACTTACAGACTTAGGGTTCAAAAACAAAGACTCTATGCCTTATAAAAAAAAAGAATAAAAACTATATAAAAAATAAACAAATCTAATTATTGACTAGGTGCTTTGGCCTAAGCAAGCCTTGGTATTTATGCAAAAGATAATTAGATAAGTTTATATATATATATATATATATATATATATTATATATATATATATATATATATATATATATATCCTCTGATTAAGCTGGGTATCTATGCCTCATGAAGCGTAAGTATTCACGCCTAAAAGGGGTACATTTTATAAATAAAAACCTTGATTTCGTGGCCTTATCTGCTCAAGTGCTTAAGTCCTTAGGGGTGTTTTCTCAGCTGGTGCTCTAAAACTGTCCGGTTCGGGTGTCACTGACTAAAGGCTTGTTACATGGGCATATTAGAAAGCCTAATGGAATTGAGGAATAAATACCACCAAAAAGAAGTATAAATAAGGCATAGGAGCTAATTTAAAGAACCCTTAGTCAAACTTCACAGTCACGATGGTGCATATGACTCAGGGTAAAGTAATAGACTAGATGAGAAAGACAATTTGGCTCCTTACTTTGATTGATGACATATTTTTGAATGGAGACTAAGTTTAAGAATGAAAAATTTGATATTCCTATAACTTATAAATTACTTAAACTCTCACAAATATACTTCAAATATATTTTTTTTAAAATGCTTTTCAAAAACACTAACTTTTTTCTCTTTCTTTATGGATTTTGTGGGTGCAATCCACTGAAAACCCTCACGAGACAAAACTCGTCCTCTAGGGGTAACCTAAAGGTTTAACGGCTTATTGCACATGCTCAGTTCAATCGAGTGACCTGCAAAAGTGGTCTAATAATTGATTAAGATTAGTTTTGATATTTTGCTCGAGGGCGAGCAAAAGATAAGTGTGGGGGTGTGATCGGTCACATATAATGCATACATATTGTCACATTTTCATGCTTGTTATCTAAATAAATCATATTAATAAGTCCTATTGTTCTTTATAAAATGCAGGCCCATTGCTAAAGGGTAGGCCAGAGAAACGAGCCCAAAAGCCCATTTAATTCAGAATAAATTCGAAATTAGGGAATCATGATAGATCTTAGTGAATCAGAGAGGTTGAAAACTTTTGAAATGAATCTTCCTGAATCAAGCGGTTGGAGCCAACAAATCAAAGATCGTTTCGTCAAATTTAGGAGTTGCAACAGTGAAACCAGTAAGACAAAAGGGAGTCCAAATCCACGCCAACCAATTCTCCACCTGGATGTGGCCAATTGGCCACATCCAGGCTGCGGATCCGCGGCCCAAGCCGCGGATCCGCGGCTTGTTGGTTGAGATAAGGGGAGCAAACGCTCCCCTTATCTCCTCATTCTCTTCCCTCTGGGTTTTTGCCTATAAAAGGCAGGGTTTTGTACTGAAAATTGAGGGAGGACTAGGATTAAATTTATTATTCATTTTTAGGGTTTAGGAACATTAATAGATAGCTTGGAGAAGTTGTATCTCCTCTTTATTCTTTTTTTAGTTTAGACTAGAAAAGAGAGGAGTGGAATTGAGTGTGTAATTCGTCTTTGAAATGACAATCAAAGGAGCTTCTACTTGCCATTCTAACTCAACTTGAATTCGGTATGTTTGTGTTTAATTGTCAATTTCTTGTTTGTTTTCATTTCATAATGAGTAGCTAAATCATTTTCTGGGCTCACTAATTGATGTTTTCTACCTCCTCTCTCTCGATTGAATTTGATGGAAGAACTCTCTTGAATCATAATGCCTAAAGTTAAATTTTATTCTTGAAAGCTCATGATAATGCTCTTCTTTTAAAACTTAGATTTTCAAGGCACAACTATTGTTAAATTATTTTTATTCCATACTTGCTTTCTCGCGCTTGATGGTTTAACATTCTATTTTTAATGTTGTGTTAAGAAAGATCTCAAGATTTAATCCAAAATCATCTCATTTGTTTTACTTGAACACTAAAAGAAATTAAGCTTTTTTGCCTATGATAAAAGTGATGCACTAAAAATATTCTTGAGATAAGCAGTAAATAAAGTTAGTGAGCCCAGATCTTCTTCTCATATTAAAAACAACCAAATAATTTTTAAAGTTTTTTAAATCACCTTTTCCAAAGTCTTCTCCAAAGTTGCAATTTCTCTTTTAATCATTTCCCTTCACTTCATTCTCTTTTCAATTAAAAAAACTAGCACCATTCTTAGCTTTCTAAACAAAACACCAAAAAGTTTCTATCGTATTCCTCCTCG
Source organism: Agave tequilana (assembly GCA_038442645.1). Taxonomy (NCBI): domain Eukaryota; kingdom Viridiplantae; phylum Streptophyta; class Magnoliopsida; order Asparagales; family Asparagaceae; genus Agave; species Agave tequilana. The sequence goes on along the minus strand of JAVJIF010013417.1, from coordinate 75,463 downwards.
TGGACACGACTCGTTAGCCCAAAGCTACATGGTAAATTCTTAACTCTTTGATTTTACAATCAACCTTCATATTATAGCGTGCGATTGTACATGGCAACAGATATTCTTGCACACCACCCCAGCGAATCAAGAAAGTGATCACGACCATTGCGAAGGATCCAACATGTGCAGATCGCGTCATTACCACCATCCATTAATTTTGCCTTCACGCTAGCATCCATGTCAGGTATATATTATCTTTCTTCTCTAAAGAGAAGAAGGTAGCCTCCCTAATCCTCAGAACACACACTGCTCTACCAGATCTGACTCTGCTAGTACACCAATATGCCCGGAGTTAATTCTCTGCGTGATCCTTCCTCCCATCATACCGACAGTTGTCCTCTGTTAGTCTTTCCTACCATGCCCGTTAGTTGTCCTCTTAGCGGCACATCTATCCACTACCCTGATAGTTGTCCTCTACTGGACCTTCCTTTCAATTCCACCTATTGATTCTCATGCCCAAGGTCTTAAGTTGGCACCATACCGGTGCTCTTAATCTGAAAAGTGTCTTTTTCCGTGTGTGCTCTGACAGGTGCCATCTGAGGAGCGCCCAAATTGTTTGTGGTGGATTCAATTCACGGTAAGTCGGTTTTTATCCACCACAATATGACAACAAAAATAGAGGGGAAATTAGAGTTTTACTTAGATACGATGGGTTAGATTTTAATTTAGACATAAAAATAGAAAGGTGGAGAGAAAGATTAGAGCTTGATTCAGATATAATGTGTTAACATTTGATGTGGCGTTGCAATGGAAGTAGAAGGGAAAAATTAGGGTTTGATTTAGATGTGATGGATTAGTGTGTGATTTTAGTGTCAGAATAGACAAAAAGGAGAAAAAATATTAGTTATATATTTAGCACCACGGGTTAGGGTCTGGTTTTAGATCGTGATAATAAAAAGAGGGGGGGAAAGGCTTAAACTTGATCAGATTTGATGAGTTCTTGATTTGGTCAAGAGACTGAAAATAAAGAATAGAGGAGAAGCAGGTGAAGAAGATGAAACGACGGGTATCAACCCATACTAAGTTGCATACTAATTAAGAGTAATAAAATTTAAAAAAAAAGAACTCAGGTCAAGGATAAATGTCATTATACATGCTCAGTTAACATTATTATTGTAACGGTCCCAGTTATCGTAGATCATCAATTAACATAAACATTCTTTTAAACTGATAGATTATCATAATCATCTCCAAATCTTTAGAAATTTTGGCAGCACTTCCTTTGTAAATATTGATATGTCCAAATATACAATTCTATCAACAATAATTTCGGCCAACATCCGCCTACTTATTCTCAATCCAAACATGTAAACCAAAGTCAATAATCGCCCATGCAATCATAATAATATTTCAGCTCATGACAGCCTACTTATTTTTCAATAACAATTTCGGCTTGACATCGCCTACTTATATGAAAAAAAATCATATGCTCGAGAGTACTCCTCTTGGCATCCAGAGTATTCTTCTCAGCATCCACAAAATAACACTAAATTATTTATAACTCCCACTCATCAAGATTTTAGCCATCTAATATATACTATAAATAACATCAATAAGATTGTAAACATATACAATATGAAGTTTTACAACTACAATTACAACTCCAAAACTGCTCTATATAACAGAATTTCCAACGAAGCGCTTGAAACCTTAAATTAAGCCTTCACCTTACCATACCTGAAAAATAATAATCTGTGGGGGGTGAGCTCAACAGCTCAGTGAGGAGAGTTAAAGAAGATTAATAATATGATATACATGTCAAAATAAAGAAGGCATGTTTTTCTTCAAATGGTGAGGCGAATATGAAATAAAGAAAGAAATAATTATATCAACCTAAACAGTCGACCCGACTATCACTATGGTTTGCCAAAATGACTTGACTCCTTCGGTCAATGACTTTACAACTTAAATCTCTGGGCTGTGATGTATAGGGTTATGAGCTGTATCGAATACTTTACTTTAGTGACTTAGTTTATTACCAGATTCATTTCATATATACATAATCTATACACTATACACACGGTACATCAATCACAATAAGTTAATTCAGATAGTACATATATCACAAAATATACTTATATGTTGTATATCATATCATCATTCAAGTACTGCATGGATTAACCTTTGCACTTTCACCCATCATATAATATTTTATTATCTCTTATAATAAAGCAGAGTTTCTCAATCCTGCATAAAGGACAAGCATACAACACTATTCAATTTGAATAAGCACATCTTACTTCATGACACACGACCCATTTCATACCCCGTCTTCACACCTACCAGCTCCCGCTGGCCCCTTCCTTTGTTTAACACGCACAATATCATACCCGTCTTCACACCTACCAACTCCCACTGGCCCCTTCCTTCATTTAACACACACAATATCATACCCTGTCTTCACACCTACCAGCTCCCGCTGGCCCCTTCCTTCGTATATATATATATATATATATATATATATATATACACACACACACACACACACACACACACACACACACACACACACACACACACACACACACACACAAAGCATCAACACCGTTCCCCCTCCCACCGGCTCCTGTCGGCCCCTTCCTTCGCATGCATAAGAATAACACGACATGCATACACATTTCATACACATCAACTATCAAGGTAACACACACAGTGCTAGTTGTGTTGTGATATACTTTTTTTTTCCAATCACCAATCATGTGATTGATGTGTCACACATGATCAAGTTCGTGTAACTAACAAGTACATGCACGCACTCAAACATACATACACTTACGTTTCTCATTCATTCAACGACGCATCAGTTACATTCTCGATACCCGTCCTTTGGTATAAGCTTGGTTCTTTTAACTAGTTATGATTCTTCATTCACATATTGGATATCTGATCAATGGATTTGACTACACTACTTATCCGGAGCTAGGATCTTAACATGCTTTGAAATTAATGACAGTTCACTAGTCCTCTTGCATAACAATAAATAGACAATCCTTAACAGGTTTTCAACGATATATGATTGCAACAATGATTTAACTACACAATTATTTTACTCATTAGCTGGCTCCTCCAATCGGAGTCTAGTTCTTTCTAAATCCATCATGGTTCATATACCATTTAAGTGTCGTACAAGCATTGGTACCTTACATATTAGAAGTAGTTCATGAAACTCACTTTACAGTATCCATTATATGTTGATGTATGTGCACTTAAGTAAATTTAATTTCATGCCTCCAAAAGAAAACTTTGAAGTTTTCTCCTTGCCACAGAAAAGTCACATGAGGAGAATAGGTAATAAGATTTGAAATAAGGCACCCTGAACCAAGGAGGGAAAGCACCTTTACTGATAGACGCGATACATAATATCAAATGCAAGAAAATAGATATGTGCACTATTCATGAGAATATAACCAGTCACCGGACAATTACCACTACCTGAAGTAGAAATGCAAAACTGTTACAAATTTAATATGATAAGGCTCAAGGACTGAAGAGAAAAGTGTTATACTAATATCACTTCAATAGGACTAGAATTTTCTTTTCTCATTTTTATTTTCCACAACTGCTGCTCAGTATCAAGATGGAGAAAAAATGTTCTAACAATAAAATCTTTAAAGACAAACAATCGAGCGTCTAGACAGAACTTTCGAAAGAGTTCTTAAGAAAATTATGGATAGACATCGACCATGAGCTTCAATCCTTTAAAGGAATATTGGGAAAATGTTGGATATATATATATATATATATATATATATATATATATATATATATATATATATATATATATATATATATATATATATATATATAGTCCAAGCTTCCTATATTGAGAAATTTAAATTTTTGACTTAACCTTTTTATATGTCTATTTTATGGCACTCATTAGGATCATCTAGATTGTCACCCAAAATAAGTAAGGAGTCAATATAGGCTATGCCACACAAAGGACATAAGTCTGATGTGTCATGGAATATTCCAAGTCCATCTTCTACATATATAGATGATAGTTCAGTAGAAAGTTCTGAGCGATATAAGGTATGATGAAGGGCTATTAAATATTTTATTATTTTTATTATTCCAAAATCCTATATCCTAATTTCTCGATTTGGTTGGAAACTATTTGAATTATCCCAGTTCGCCAATTTAATTAAAATTTAGTGTCACTCTTCATTCCAACGCTTAGATCCTTTCAATGGTTCTAGAATTTAATTATAGGTCCTCACGAATCTCTCAATCAAGAGCAACGTGTGCAACAAATAAGCATTATTGATAAATAACCTCATTTATCACAATTACTAGCATAAGTTATTAACCGAACTACTAGATACACAATTCACATTATTACAAGTATCTTAATCCCAATTGTAATGTATTATACATGACGTAAGTCTTCTTAAGCTGTTAACAACTCAATCCTCTTAGTATCTTTTTAACCATAGGTTATATGATAGTAACTCACACATGGTAGTTTCCCAATAAGAATAATTTACAATAATATTACTAGTTCAAGTTTTGCATTCTAATTCAAAATTTCTAGATTTATGGATTACACTATTTATGTCTGGCGAAATTCCCCACCAACTCATAGTGTTTCCACAAAATCTTTATCACATGTATTCAAACAGGACATGATAAGAACCACTGCAAAATAGACTTCTATGACTTTTTATATCTTTTAAGTGATATATCATGTACTATGGAAAGTTTGGTTTAGCCATGATAATTAGTCAGGAGCTTACTGTTTGAATACATTTTGTAGCTCTGTCTTTTAAGACGACTGACGATGTTTTTATAATAACTTTTATTTTAGACACAGAAAGTTTTATTAGAAACTAGACTTCGTTACCTTTCTAGTGATATATTACATGGTAGGATTAATTCAACTAAACTATTCCAAGTATTCAGAAACTTTTCAGTCGTTAATAGGTTCTGCAACACAATAGTTTTGACCACTATGTCATATTTCAGAAATAACTCAAAACACAGATATTCAATTAAGACACAGTAAGAGCCGTTGGAAAGTAGACTTAATTATCTTTCCAACGGTATATAACACGATACTATTTGATCCGAATACACTTGTGAACTAAGTCCGAATTTACAGATTATAAATATTTACAGATTTGCTGTAACACAACAGTTTTGACCACCACGTCATATTTTAGAAATAACTCAAAACACAGATATCCAATTGAGACACCGTAAGAGCCGTGGGAAAGTAGACTTGATTATCTTTTCAACGACATATAACACGATACTATTTGATCCGAATACACTTAAAAACTAAGTCCGAATTTATAGATTATAAATTTTTACAGATTTGTGTACAAAAAAAACTCTACCAATCTATTTACAATTACGATAATTATCTAGTTCAGAAAATTTCAAGGAATTATAGAAGAACATAGATTAAGAGAACCTCTCTCCCAATTGATTTATTTTTGATTATCGAAGATCTCAAGGCAATCCAAGTTGATTATTGATGCTAATTCATAACATGTTCATGAGAAATTTTCTGAAATTATATTAAAAAAAATCAAAATAGACTTAGGTCAAGATAGGATCTCCCTCGCCATAGGTTTCCTCCTCTTAGAAGTGGTCGTGCCTTCGTCTTGTCATTGGTGCCAAGACCGACCATCACCATAAAAAGAGAGGGGAAGAATTAGAAGAACTCAAAAAGAGATACAAGTTAGAGTTTTGATCTACTTACCATGGGGAAAAAGGATATATGAAGCAACAAAAATTGGGGTTGTTACATTCCCTCCACGCCGGCCGCCTCGCTCGCCGCGCCTCCACGCCGGCCGCCCTCGCGCGCCACCGGCGCAGCCGCGCGCGTGGCCGTGGCAGCCTCAGCTGCCCTGATCTGAGGGGAGGGAGGGGGAGAGAGAGAGAGAGAGAGAGAGAGAGAGAGAGAGAGAGAGAGAGAGAGGGAATTGAGGGAATTTAAGGGAGGAATTGTGGAGAATTTTGCTGAATTTTTGGGGGAGGATTTCATGAAGAATTTTGAGATGGGTCTCTTTTTTTTTTTTTTTAGGGATTCAGTTGGCTGGGGATGAAGAAGAGAGGTGGGATAATAAGTTGTGTCCTTATGCATAAACAACCTTGTATAATTATATATGACACTTTACAACCCCTCTTTCTCCCATCACATGCCACCTCACAACACAAATTTCAACCTAAATCTTAGCCATAGATCTCACTACTACATGCAAACCTACCCCTTCCACTATCTCTAAAGGGTTAAAATAATAGCATGGCTAATAGTTTCACAATTAAATTTTTATTGTATTAGCTAGTAAATCTATTAATGAAAGTAAAAACATACACAACCTTAGGGGGGCGCGCGCGCGCACACACACACATATATATCAAGTTTATTTCATTCAAAATTTTGCCTACAAAATTTCATAAAAATTCATGCTCACACAAAATTTAAATCAACCCCCGCGATAATCTGTATAACCTCTATAATCAAGAATTAAGATATTAAATTAAGATTTTAAATGACCAGGGTGTTACAATTATCCCACTCTAATGGTTTTAAAAGTTTAAGAAGGTTTATTGATGATTCATAAAATATTAGGTCACACGATTTTAGTTAAAATAATAATTAAAATGAAATCGATTCAAATCAGTTTTAATATTGACGACAAATACTAAAAATATGCCGTCATACCTTTAATTTTATTTTTTAATATAAAATGTTAATACTTAAAGATTGCATGACCTTAATTTTGTTTAACTAACAATATTAGCATTATAAAGTACTTAATTTAATGTATTTAATTTTATTTAGACCTGTGTGATAGGTTTGTGTTCGGATAAACATGCCCGTTTGGAAGGTAAACAGATAAAGACACAAATATGAGCAAAGACTTTACTTGATCTGAAATCTTAAGCTGGTAGGTAAAGGTCAAACTTCATATTTATGTTCTTTACTTATTACTTAATCATACATCCCACGTGGCTAAACAGTTTGAATACTCATCTAGATTCTAGGATTACTTGATCATATATGTATTGAACTAATTGAATCTAGGTTCACCCTTGCATGTATAGAGATAATGCGGGAGAGAAGTGTTGATGATTGAAACAATTGTACGCCCCGTCAAATCAAATTTAAATTCAAATAGCTGTACTGTCGCCATGTAAGGAGGTGAACATTGAGAAACACATGACGCGAATAAGCAGCCGCCTTGTTGGAAGGTAAACCTTGAGAAACCCAAGATTGGATCATGAACCTATATACTGATGAATTATTGGCGAACCAAGTAAAATGGTAAAAATACTACAATACTTCTAGGCGAGGAGTCTGAATCTCCTCGTTTAATAAGTGTGTTTGGTTGCAAGGAAGTGGGCGGCAGTAAGGAAATGCGGAAGTATAATTGCTCACTTCTCTATCTATCCAAACACCGGAAAAGAAAAATAAGAAAACCCCTTTTCCTTTTTTCTTCTCTCTTTTACACAACCATTTTCTCACTTCCAGAGTGCTACAGTTAATTTTGTGGTTATGTAAATCTCATTTATAATAAGTTGTAGTATAAAACAGTTAATTTTTTGGTCATGTAAATCTCACTTACATTATAATTACAATCCCTTTTTTATTTTTCTTAATTAATTTTTATTTTAATATTATTTTGCGGTCAATTTTGTGATCAACTTTTCCACTTCCACTTTCCATTATCATCCAAACACCAGAAAAGACATAACATTTTTCAAACCGTACTTCCCAACAACATCCAAACACCGGAAAACTCACTAACCAATTCCCAAGTTTCAAAAGGAACTAATACCACTTCCTCACTTCCACCCTTAACCAAACAGAAATTCACGTTCCATGGAACCTTTTAGCGGTTGACTGGCTGTAGTTCGTACGTTAATAATTACAATAACAATAACTAAGTCATTTGTCTCAAATATTTGAGGTAGGCTACATGAACCAAAAGAGAATTACGCTGGATCGGGCACATGTAGGGATGACAATTTGACCTGTACCCGCACGGACCCGACCCGACCCGAATGAGGTTGGTTTTTTGATCGTTGACCAGCTTCAGGTCGGGTAATGGGGAAAACCCGAAATAACAAAAGCTGGGGCGGGTACGATATAGCATCGTCCCGCCCCGTACCCGCCCCGCTATTTTTTCATATAAAGAGTATAATAATATTATATATATACATCTACTTAAATTACCCAGCTTTTAACACTAATTATAAATATGCCATTATCCATAAATATCTAAACCAAATGGTCCAAAATCCAAATCCAATCTGCCTTAAAAATTTAAGCCTAGTGCACGATTTCAGGTCGGATCGGGTATTTTTATTACCCGTCAGGGCGGGGATGGGGGTGATTATGAAATACCCAACAGGGTCTGGGACGAGGACGGGGCAGGTTTTGGGATTTCAGTTACGGGGACAGGGTGTTCAATATCCTGTACCGACCTGCCCCGTTGCCATCTCTAGGCACATGGATCAGCTTTCTCCACTCATTCTTATCGAGCAATATGTTTTTATTAAGTAGTATTCGTACCCTAATAATTAAACCTACTAAAATTAGGCGGCAATGATTTTTTATTCCCGGAAGGTCTTTTTTTCCCTACAAAGAGATCATCTTTTGGCCAAAACAAAGAGCATCTCCTTTTCTCCGTAAATTCTCATAGGTGGACTTGGAAATCCATCTTTTCTTAACAATTAATACTGAACGGACTTATGCAGAGTGCATCCAAATAGGTCGGGTTAACTGTTAACTCACATCTCCTGTCAGTGGAGTGCATGTTAGACTATTGAGTTTGTTATCCAGTGATAGTCAGTTCGAATTCTTACGGGTAGACATGTAAATAGAATGTGTGTATAAACTTATGGTTAAGCATGAGCTGCTTCTTAAAAAAAAAAAAAAAACCTGTTAACTCCCATCGAAAAGAGGTGTTGGTTTCATCATGATATTTATTACTATTAGGAATATAGATAATTGAAAGTTTTGACAGTGTTCAACAGTGACAAACAATTGCGAACTCTCAAGTTTCTATAGAGTAATTCTTTAATTCTCGCAAAACGGACCGGACCTGGGCCTTGTGGGCCTGCTACCTCATGCAGCAGGCCGGCGGCCGGAGCTGCACTCGTGCCCCCAGAATTGATTCTGGGCTTAGTCTGTAGCCACATAACGAAGTCCATTTTGAGTCGGTTATTCAGACAGGTTGATTTGGATCCGGGTCCGGTCTAATTTCCGCGGGGTCGAAAACCGTTTCTTGACCCACAAGCTAAAAAGCCCCCACCCCCTCCTTTGATCAAACCTCAGCCGTCCATTCATTTCCCACAACAGATATTTCCCTCTCTGCCCCTCAGCCGAATAAATATCTCCTCCCCTTAAACCCTCTCAACTCCGAGACCATCGCTCCTTTTTCTCCCCCATTCCTCCCACCAAAACCCTAGCCGTTCTCTAGGGTTTATATTTCTCACCTGCCAAAAATTAGGGTTTTTTTCTCACAGAACCATGAATGTTTTGTTCAGGAGATCCGCCTCGATCGCCCCCCTGGCGTCGAGGCAAACCCTAGCTGCCCTCCTCCGGCTGATCCCGTCCGAATCCTTCACTTCGGCGTCAATCTGCGCGCCCGATCGCTTCCATGGATCTAGTGCAACGAAGAGGGTCGGGCCATGCGAGATTCCGAGCAGAGATTTCCATTTGGGAACCAGGAGCTTGGAGTTCAGGGCTTCTGATGTGGCCCGCGCTGGGTACGCGATGGAAGAGAGCTTCTATGACGAGGACAAGGTCTCTTTGAAGAAAGGTGGAGATGAGGGGCTCGAGATCGCTAAACTTGGGATCTCCCAAAAGATCGTAACCTGTCTCTCTAAGAGGGGAATAAACAAGTTGTTTCCGATTCAGGTAACGACTATTCACTCTTGACTTTTGAATTGTTGCTTAAAAGCTGACTTTTTGATTGAATAGTAAATGAACTGCTGGTTGTGAAATTAGTATTGCAATTAGTATTGTGATTAACGATTTTTCTCATTTGAAGTTGTCAAAATATTTTTGTTATCTTTATATTATTTTGTTATTGATAGAAATCACAAGCTGTCAGGCTAGAGAAAAGTGTAGGAACTAACTGCTCCTTGCTTTAATGTGTATAGAGTATTGTAGCATTAGAAAATGCTTATTTAAGATTCTGCTGTTTTAAGCTTTGTTCATGATTTCACCTGCATCTTATGGAAATAGGATCATGTTTTACTTTTTGTGAATAAGCACTGGGAAATGTTTATTTAGAACACTTTCTTAAATCTACTCAATTTTCACATGTAATTCTGTATTCAAACTGACTTAAAGTGCCAATGGTCCTGGCTGTGTTCTTGGTGTTTTTGTCAGAAGCTTTTTCCGTAAGATATGCTCACAAACACACTATGCTGATGCAGCTTATTTTCCTTAATAAAAGTTTCTTTATGCAGTTTATCGGAAAACTTATTGGAACAAGATTATTTCTCACAGAATTTTCAGAAGCTGTTGTAACTATAGGAGTTCATTTCTGTTGGTATTGCATGAATTTTTAAATGAAATACTTCTCAGCAATTGGCTTTTCTATAGAAGTTCATTTCTGCTGGTATTGCATGATTTTTTAAACGTAACTCTTCTGCTCAATAGGCTTTCATGCAACCTATTATTGTTATCCATGTTTCTTGAATATTTGCATGTTTATTGGCATGTTGTAAGTATTGGTCGAGATAATATATGCTCTTAATATTTATGAAAAGTATGCAAATTGACGTTTGGCCTTTGCTTATTGTCTAGAGAGCTGTCCTTGAACCAGCAATGCAGGGACGTGATATGATTGGTCGGGCAAAAACAGGGACTGGGAAAACTCTTGCTTTTGGAATTCCCATCATCGATAAAATCATAAAATACAATGACAAAAACGGGTATGTTTATTATTATTTTTTATTTGATACTCTTATTCAATTTGTCAAGTTTTGTTGTCCTATTATGACTTATACAATGCAAGGAATATGGTGCATTTACTTATGTATTTTTTGAAACCTGTAGTCGTGGAAGGAACCCTCTGGCCTTAGTCTTGGCACCAACAAGAGAACTTGCTAAGCAAGTTGAGAAGGAATTCAGAGAATCTTCAGATTTGGACACAATTTGTGTCTATGGTGGCGTGCCCATCCAATCACAAATAAGAACTCTCGATTATGGTGTTGATGTTGTAGCCGGCACTCCTGGGCGTATTATTGATCTGATCAAGAGAGGTGCCCTAAATTTGAAGGAGGTTCAGTTTGTGGTCCTGGATGAAGCCGATCAAATGCTTGCTGTGGGTTTTGATGAAGATGTAGAGGTCATTCTAGATCATTTACCCAAAACCCGTCAGAGTATGATGTTCTCCGCCACAATGCCAGCTTGGATAAGAAAGCTTACACAAAAATACCTAAAAGATCCAGTTACTATAGACCTTGTGAGTATGCTATTCTCCCCCAGGTATACACACATCTGATGTTTTCAGTGGTTGTCACGGTGAAATAATGCCATTCATTATTTCTCAACAAAATATTATTGACACTCAATTTGACTTGATAGAATAAGTCTACAATTGTTAGTATATGTTGCTACAATCATTTAAATGCTGACATTTCTTGCCCATTTAACTTGGCTAATTAAATTGCCTGCTTTAGCTGGACAATCTATATTTGATGATTTGGGATTGTTTCAATGCATCATCTGTCATTCTCAATTTTTCTTTTTTCAAGTTTCATTTGGTTTTCATTTTGATGCATTCTTCATGTTATTTGTTTTATATGAATAGATAGGCTCAAACTTTTTCCTTTCTGGGCATGCTTCCACTTTTTATTCCATATGAATGTATAACTGGATTATTTTATTTATTTTGTTGCTGTTATTGTGTTGAGGGAGGGGGGTTGGTGCCCCTTGTTTGTTTTGTGTGTGTGCTTTCTTAAGCTTTTATCTTTTTCTAAATTTCCTGTGATAATGAGGCCCCTTTCCAGAAGATTTATGTTTTTCTCTATATCTTAACACCCTATATGCTACCTCATCTTTCGCCTTCCGACCCTTGTTGGGTATGGACAACAGTACATTCTCATGTTTTTCTTCTATGTTTGCTCTATTTGAAAAGCAATATTAACATATCATTCTATCTATGGGGTAGGTCAGAGTTTGAGACTCTCTTAAGACGCTCCTTCTGACATAGCTCTGTGCACCAAGAAGTGGTTTAGACTTCTTTATTTGACTTCTGAAATTTCATATGCTGTGTTTTGGCCGCAAACCCTTTTAATTTTTTTTCCCTTCTTGGATCCCGAGACTTTTTAACTTTTAAATAATGATATTCCATAGTGTTATCTTTTAGTCATTTGTTAAACTGATTTTTAGTTGCCTTTTCCTTAGGTTGGTGAGAATGATCAGAAGTTAGCTGAAGGTATTACTCTGTATTCTATTGCAACAGACAGCTATGGGAAGCCTTCCATACTTGGGCCACTAATCAAGGCAAGCAATTTGGCAATGTTCTTCCATCGTGTCTTTTTCACAATGCTACTTGAAATTGACACCTTTTTTTCTTTTCTGAAAATATTAGGAACATGCTAAAGGAGGAAAATGTATAATTTTCACCCAAACAAAGCGTGATGCCGATAGGTTGGCTTATGGTATGTCTCGGAGTTTCGGATGCGAGGCTCTGCATGGGGATATTTCACAGAATCAGAGGGAAAGAACACTTGCAGGTTTTCGTGATGGCCGCTTTACTATTTTGATTGCTACCGATGTTGCTGCCCGTGGACTGGATATACCGAACGTTGATCTGGTGAGGATATGATAGTTTTAAATTAGTAATTCATTTTAATGATATCCTTATTTGGCATATGGCATCTGTAGTCAATTACTGTTCCTTGTTCTCATCTAGTAAATTCTTTTGGTTTTATATTTCTTTAGTTTTTCTGGAAGCTTCTCCTTTATCCACAACTGTAATAGTAGTTAAATATGTTGATCAGTGTGTTGTTCTTGGAAGAAAATGTTGAAATAAGAAATTTCTTTGTGCAGTTTTTGTTATGTACCCCTTGTTTTTGTTTGTACATTGATCAATAAAGTCAGCAGTGGTGATTTAAGAGAGATTATGATAACTGATAATTCTGATCAATGAGAGATTACGATAACTGATAATTCTTATCCATGCATGTTTAGTGGTTATATGCTAATTTCTGTAAATACGTCTGGAAATATTATGTGAAATATATTCTTATTCTTGAAATGCAAATACAAGCTTGTGTAGGAGAGTCTCTGGCCCATGGTCTCTTTAATATCAAAGTTGTTTATTCTTGAAGCCTATAGCTTGTTGGCTGCTCTTGCCTATATTTGGATGCTAGGTTACAATGATGCCTTTGTTATAGGGAAACACAGCATTATAAGAATTTCTCTTCCTGCTTAAATCATCATAACAATGATATGCAGAGTGTTTTATGTTCAATTCCATTCTGTTTCTGATGTACCATTAATTTAAAATGCCAAACCTATCAGTATGACATGCTTCTCTTTTATGATTGCGAAATACCATTGATACGACTTCCTGCCCTCGCTAACCATTTTTGTTATTGTTTGGAAAGAAGTACGTTTATTAGTTTGTCTTCATATGTTCAGTTTCTTGGGTCTCAAGAAGAGTGATTGTGTATTATTGTACTGGACAAAGCCCTTCTTTCTGATATTAGCTGTGCATGTCGTTCGACCCGATACACAACTTGTTTCACAGCATTTGAATTATTTTCCCTATTTCTTCTCCTTTACACCTCTGCAGCTGTCTATTGTGCTGCTCTTTCATTGATGAGAAAGCAAAGAAGTATACTGATCTCCTCTTTTTCAGGTAATACATTATGAATTGCCAAACACATCCGAGCTCTTTGTTCATAGGTCTGGTCGAACAGGGCGAGCTGGGAAGAAAGGAAGTGCCATTCTCATCTATACTAATGAGCAGTCTCGAGCTGTTAGGGGCATTGAGCATGATGTTGGGTGCAAGTTTACAGAGGTAACATTGACTTAATAATTTCTTTCTTTGATACATATAAAACACGTGCTATTAGATACTTCTTTTATTTGCCTTGTATATGTATACTGGAGTTATTTTTCAGTGTAAGCTGCTCTAATTGCATTTACCTTTAGCATATATCCTGATCATGTCTAAGAAGATGTTAACATATTCAGTGTAATCTGTTTTATTTTTAAGTTGAGTAATGCTCTATTGGTAGCTGACGTGTGCTCTGACAACTTCCCGTGCTATAAAAGCAGCTTCATGTATAAATCTTGGTGGTATTTTCATCATGGTTCACAGTCGCGGTCTCGGCCGTCGACTCGGCAGGCACTGAGAGGGATCTGTCTCGGCGACTCGGATCGGTATCGGGCGATACGCGCAAAACGCTACATAGAAAGCTAAAAATTTCTGAAAAAATCACGATAAATTTTAAAAAAAAATGTAGACATCCACATTCATGTATCACATGTCCAAAATATATCAACTAGCACACTAAACATAAAGCGAAAGTATAAATACACGCGTCGTCAGTATAAGCATATTAAAATACATGCACAATATAGTAAATTACACAAACTACATTCATAAATACATGTTAATGTAGTTATTGTCACATTGAATTGTGATGAGGCACAAAATCATCATCATAATGCCGAGTCGACCGAGTGAAGTCCGATTCTCGGCCGAGTCGGCCTCCTCTGAGTTGAGTCGACCGACTCGTGACTCGGACTCGTCTCGTAGTAGGCCGAGACAGATACGACTCGTCCGACTCGGTCGAGTCTTTGAATCATGATGTTCATGAACAGCTTAGCTTGTTCTTGTTAATGCAATTCTCAAGATTTTTTTTTAAATTTTTATTTTTATAGCAATCCAATGGTTCGTTTAAGCTTGATCTGTATGGTCAAATTTTCTTTCCTTGCTTTGTCTGTGGCTAGGCTTAATTAGTTTACTTGTTTATGTGTACATCCCCATATTAAAGCATCAATATTCTATACCTATAATTGTTTTGAATGGCTGAGTGGAACAAAAGAATATCTGGCGTTTTGACTTGTATCTGTTTTATTATGATTCACACTTTTGAGAATTTTTCATTCTTGTGCAAGTAGTGATGAGCATTACCTTCAAAATGAGTCTCGAGATTTTTAGATCTTATTATTTGAATTCAAGTGCAATTTTGCGTGTTGTTTCTTCTAGAGAAGTAGAAATTAAGGCTCAAGACGTTAATTTGAATGCTTTAAAATTTTGTGCTGGTTTCGACAAAGCAAACTTGTTCAAGCTGCTTGAGATGAACTTGGACAACATTTGCATTCTGTATGCCTGCAGCTATATTCAATAGAAACATCTCATTTCAAGTCCACATTTATTTATTTTAGGTGCTTCATTCCGTGCTTGTCTACTTGTTCACCTCTTGTACATGTGTATTTTCAGCTTCCAAGGATTATAGTAGAGGGTGGAGGCGAAGACATGTTTGCTGGCATGGGAGGTGGCCGCATGGGTGGTGGCCGCATGGGTGGTGGTGGTGGTTTTAACCGTGGTAGTGGTGGTTATGGTGGTGGTTATGGTGGCAGTTCGAGCTTTGGAAGGCCTCGTTCTTCGTCAGGTCGGATGGGTGGTTATGGTGAATCTGGGTCAGATCGTTTTGGTTCATTTGGTGGTTCAGGGTCAAGTTCAACTGGTGGCTCTAGTTTTGGTCGCAGTAGTGGTGGGCGCTCTGGAGGCTTTGGAGGCAATTCGGGTTTTGGGCGATCGAGCAGCTTTGGGAATTCTGATTCAAACCGTTCTGGTGGCTTTGGGTTTGCCAATTCTAGGGAAGATTCAAGCTGGGACAAATTCTGATTATGTCGGGCAGTGGACATCACTTGTGAGTTCTTAGGTTTGTGTTCTCTTTCTTGCCTCTGCATGAGAAAATTATCAGTGCCTAACTATCTATTCTAACAATGAAGGCATTAAAGTAACACAATGATGATATTTTTTACCAAAAAGAAAATTTTAGTTGTCACAGACGTGATGTATTTCTACTCATAGTATTTGGTAGTCATCTATTTTCCTTCGCTTGGATGTTCAATCTGATAGGTGGTGAAGTACTGGAGGAGCCACGGGCCTTCAGCAAGGAGGGGTGTTGAGTACTGAACGACGACAAATGCAGCACCGATTTTTGTTTCGTTGCACGATGGTACATCTCTGGCTTCCATATCCACTGAGAGCAAGATTTATGGATATGATCAGGTTACGATAAAGTTATGTAAGACCAAAGTCTTTTAACTACAAAAGGAAATAATTCTAATGTCTGCAGTCTTTGATGTAAGCGTCTGGTCTGGTTTATTCCGGGTCTGCACATGTAATATATAGCTGGAAGGCCTGTGAGATCAAATTTTCATAAGAAATTTAGTATATTTTTCTGGTTCTTGCATAATTGTATACGATTATTATATGTAATGTTGCATTTTCAGATGTGTCTTCAAGTCATTTTAAACTTGTATGCTTCCTTAAGAATTTTCTCCTTTTAGGAACTGATATTTGGAGGGTGAATGTTGCTATCCCAAAGCTGGACAAACTTGACAAAAATGAGCTGCTGCGTTATTGGTTAAGTTTGCTCGGTTTGTATTCTGGTCATGTAGCTAACGTTGCTAATTTCTTGTCGATTTATTTGTTCGTCGAGTGTCCTATTCTATTCTATTTTATGAGCTGTGCAAGTGTTTTTGACTGACAGTTTGAAGTAATGGGCCGTGTCGTTATTTTTTCATGGGGCTTCAATTAAAATCTCATTTCTCAAATACATTTCAAAACAAAAAATCCACAATATTCTCAGATACAAGATTTGAACTTGTAGCTCTGCTCATCAAACACTGATCTCGAACCACCGTCCCCCTACCTTCAGCCATCATTGCCGTGTTGAAACATGAGTGGTGATCGAAAACACCCATATCTCAACCATCACCGATTTCATGTTGCAGACCTCAGCTCCAGTCGCTAGGGGTCTGTGCATGCGCGAAGGCTGTGAGCTGATGAGAGAGCCGGGCTGAAAACACGGGCATCAACTTCGCCTGCTTCGACTGAGGACAACTCTGCTCGGTTGAGCCATTGCTGGTTCTGGTCAGGTGAATGGCGAACAGGGCTTGGGCTCCTTCGATGGTCGCTGTGTCCAAAACGCATTGAGCCGGAGGTTTCCACTTGCGTTGCCGCAATTGTTCAGACGAAATTCGTTGCTGTCTTTGTGCAGCAGGAGGTCTTCGAACCGAAAAATGTAACTGTTGATGCATATTGAAACAGAGATGAGTCCACGATAAGGCAAAAAGAAATCAATGCAAGAAAGAAGAAGAAGATGATGATGATGATAACATACCTCCATTTAGAATTCCCAAGGTTGAGTGGCGAATCCTTTAGATTATTTCTCCTTAGTTTTTTCTTTTACTTTTTTGCTAGCAATACATAGACAGATAGTCTGCTCTGCTAATTGTTCTTCCTCTAGAGCAAATCTCCGAGAATATTTGGTTACTTAATTTGTACGTATTCGGCTCATCCTGTTTCCTTTGGGACTTTGTTTCCTAATAAAACTAGGAATCGGATTGCTAAGTTCGGCCTTTGCTTTCTATATTTGAACTCGAGAACTCCGATGAACCTAATTTTAAGAAATAAAAATGAGGAAAAAAAAGAGCATCTATGTGATAATATAAAACCCAATTTTAAAAAATAAAAATGACTGCATTATTATTGTTATTTTTTTTTTTTTCTCAGATTACAGATTTTATAACGCACTCCCTATTCTAGAATGTAAACTTTGATATATCATTGTTGGGTTCATTTCACATAACAATTTTCTTTAAGAATACATTCTCACTTTGCTTTAGGCGACACAACCATGACGATGTTTTCAAAAAAAGTTAAAATTAAAATATAAGGGAAAAAACATGGTGTGGCATTGTTGTAGTTACAAAACTTACATCCCACAATGTGTGTAGATAATTAAGGTAAAAACCTTCATTTTCAGTGAATAAATCTATTTATCTACTAAATCTTAAATCTTTGATAAAACCTACCTGTATATAATTATATTAAACATTTCTACTTTATTAGAGAGAAAAATAAGTACTAAATATTAATTATTATATATGTCTAGGTATATATTTTAATTATCTGCACATATTGGTTATACACAAGTTTAAGCAGACTAAAATTGAAGTGCGCCGTATTTGGACTAACCTAACTATATATGGGATAAATATGTTGAACATTACTTAAACTAGATAGCACGCACACTTCAAATGTGAACACATGCCGGCATGATTTATTTTATATCGACCGTCTCGTATTTGAATTGTGCCGTATCCTGTTGTGCCCGTATTCAAGTATTCACATAGCTACTAATTTCTTGAGCGTATCGCTCTTGTCACTAAAGTTACCTCGCTTTCGAGTTTTGGGTTTCGACAAAACAATGGTACTGAATTGATCCATGCAACTTGAAGCAATCCTTTTCTCTACTAAACTAAATTTCTATTTAAATTCTCAAATCCACTCCGTTGAAATTGATCTACATTATTTAATTAAAATAAAAAATCATATATTTTGAATACATTTTGTCCATTCATCAAGTAGACACAAAATGGACGAATGAAATAGTGAGTTAGTTTAACGGTATAAAATATTTAAAATCTAACAAAAATTATTTTATGAGGATTTTTAAGTATTTAGACCATGATAAAATAATCGGATTGTGAATTTATATGTTTAAAAACATAAATCTAAACAATGTATTATTTTTCGTCATTCATTTTGTGTCTACTTGATAAATAGGCAAAAGTATAATAATTTTTGACCTTTAATTACTTAAAATAATGTAAATCAATCTCTACGAAATAGATATTGCTTTCAAATATCATAAAATTGTATTTGAGTGGGAAAAATTCGACCTCAAATCCTTCTAAAATGACACAAGTTTATCTCAAAGAATAGCACCAAGACAACCATGTTTTCTCTGTCATTTGTGTACATTTTGAATGATACGACAGTATACTTTGAATTGCTCAAGAGCTCCCAAAAAGTTTGTTTGCAGAAGAATTATCTGAAAAAAAATGATTCGGCTTGAAAAATAAAATAGACGACATACAGAATCCCGAAGAATCTAGTTCATCAACTCTTCACCCATCTTCACCACAATTTTTCATCAATGGCAACACTTTCTTCTTAAATTCTATTTGCAAATACCCAATTTACAAAAGTAACTAGAATATGACGTGTATCAAAAGAATTGGATAAGAATACCACACTTACTTCACACATGGCTGTTTGGTTGCAAGGGAGTGGGCGGAAGTAAGGAAATAAGGAAGTATAATTGCTCACTTCTCTATCTATCCAAACACCGGAAAAGGAAAATAAGAAAACCTCTTTTCTCTTTTCTCTTTTACACAATCATTTCCTCACTTCTAGAGTGCTACAGTTAATTTTGTGGTCATGTAAATCTCATTTGTAATAAGTTGCAACGCAAGACAGTTAATTTTTTGATCATGTAAATCTCACTTGCATTCTAATTACAGTCTATTTTTTATTTTTCTTAATTAATTTTTATTTTAATATTATTTTACGCTCAACTTTGTGGTCAACTTTTCCACTTTCACTTTCACATTGCCATCCAAACACCGGAAAAGACAAAACATTTTCCAAATCACACTTCCCAACAACATCCAAACACCAGAAAACTTACTAACCAATTCTCAAATTCCAAAGGGAATTATTACCACTTCTTTAATTCCTCACTTCCTCACTTCCACCCTTAACCAAACAGGCCCCTAGTGAAATTCTCAAGCTAAAAAATATATAAACAAGAACTACACAAACATAGCAGAATAAATACTCCAAGCATCAATTTTCTGAAAGAGACATCTGAAGCAGCAGCTATTGTAAAGGATAATCAACCCTGGAAACTTCCACACACAGTATGTGAAATCTCCTGAAGCTGCATTAAAGTACATATCCAAACATCAGCTTACAGTGTGAGGTTTCATAGTAACAAATAATTCAAAAAATAAATTCATATACGAACAATCCAATTCTTCTATCCGAACAAAAATTACGAACTGGATTCTGAAACTTCCAGCGGAGGCTGATGCACGGGTGACACGCGACCCCTTCCCTCTCCTCCCCTATCGAAAAGTAAACAATCGTATGTCTAAAGAGCAGCAAAGACTGTTCGTTGATGTGGGTTTTCACTTCAACTGAGAAGTTAATAAACATAAGTATCAGGCAACAAAGCAAAATGAACTTCAAATAATAAGCACTGGAGATCTAGAACATTACAATATCTAAAGCAGTTTAAAGAAAATGGAAATGCAAAGGTACTTGGTTACCCTGTAGCATGATAATAATCAATAGTAAGAAAGTAACTATTATAATTTTTTTTTGAGAAAGATAGGTGCTTGGATTGGTTGCATAGTCATAGAATATGTAGAAAGTTCAACTCGCTAAGATGTAAAGGTCTGACAACTTTTCCTTATATCTGATGATATTTATACCGCTGATTAGCTCACAGTTAGAGAAGGGAAAAAGAAAACTAGAAGGATGAATTTGTTTGTTAGTATGCAATCTAGATTATGACTCCAACTGAATGTTCAATGATGCTTTATGTTTTGGAATTAGAATGACACACAAACATTACATACTGATTGCACTATGTTAATGTTCTTAATATTGTCCAACTCGGGCTCAACGCATGCACATGCAAACCAAATATCTGCCATGCACCCACCATACTCTTTCTGGAACAATATATCACAAAAAACCATTGTGGAAGGTTAAAACCATCAAATTACCTATCAAAACAAACGCTCTACCATCATGATCTTTAGCTCCTAATGGGGACACTATCCAGCGGTCACAAGAAGAAACCAAAAGCAGATGCAACTTTTGTAACATAAGCTACACATCCATGATCTTATTTAACAAAACTGCTTTAATCTCTTGTACGGTTGTACTGGCAACGGTGTCCAATTTAAATTTTATGCTTAGAATGGCATCCAGTTTAAACCTCAAGGGTGCACCCATAAGAATTGTAGAAGGAAACAACATTCCTTGTAGATCTAGAACAAGAATTTATGATCTGATAACAGAAACGCCCAACCAACCAAACTAAAAAATGAATGGAAAGATTGAAACCAACTAATCCAAGACATTCGATTAGCTTTCCTGTTCAATTTTGAACCTCATGCAATCCCAACTCCCTTTTTCAGCGAGAACAAAGAAAGACAACTACCTACTAACAAGTGACAGAATAACGAAAAAAAAAATCTAGAATCTTGTTTAAATTAGGTCATTATGACCAGTGATGCTATGCGGCAGCTAATACAAGTTCACTGACCAGATGATAATTCCCCCATCAGTATTAGTTTTATGATAACTGTACCAGTTGACTACAGTAATGTGAACCCACATAATATTAAGAGTACTTTCAATCACTTTTGATCAAATAAGAAATTTCTAAAGGTCACATCACTAGGTACTTCATCCAAAACTTATGCCTACTACAATGACTATGCTTAATTTTGAGAAGGTCAAGAAGCCACAGTGTGCCACCAATAGCATATCCTACAAATAATAACAAAAATAATATTACTAAGCATATCCTACAATTGGTAAGATGCCAATCAATACTAGAAGAAAATATACAGCTTGCAGTAATCAATAATAAACCATGATCATAAAGAGAAAGACGTTCATCCCACAGTAATTAGCATTATTCAAAGCCAAATGATGAATGCCACTTTAGGACTGGCATGCAAATGTAACTTTAAAAGAACCAGGTTTGCATTGACAAAGAACAACAACCAACACTTGAATTCATAAATTTGGGTTTGCATTAACAAAGAACAATAAGCAACAGTTGAATTCATAAATTTCGGTTTGCATAGGCAAGTAACAACAACTTACACTTGAGTTCATAATCTCTTCTTCTTACCTGTCCATGATTGGTCGAATTGTAATGCTCCCCAAGTCCATAAGCATGCATGTGATATGATAGCATGATACTTGGATTAAACTTGCTACTCTCACTCTCTGATTTGTATTCCTTCCCCATTTCCACATCAGGAATGACCCTGAATATATCACAATATGCTTCTTTAAGCAATGCATCAGAGCACCAAGCTCAGGTTGCCCTCCCCAAGCAGCTGTGGACTCTACCTCCTTGCAGTACTGCTTAAATCTTTCCTAAGGCGAGCTATCAGAATCTACTTCAACTTTATTATCTGATAAGAAGAATGGCAGGAATTCCGAGGCATGTTCTCTCATATAATTAGCAGCCATCTTCCATAGCTCCATGTAATTGTAAGGTGAGGCACTCCTCGAGTGGAATGAAAGCTGGTTTTCAACTGCTCGTTAAAGACACTGACCATCTGGCTTTTATCCCATTGATTGTTAATCCAAGTGGCTCAAGCTTTTTCTCAAGCCGCTCATTCTCAATCACTTAGTCACTAACAATGTTGTTTTGCTCTTCTTATATCCTCTGCTCTCTTGCAGCTTCTTCTTGAGCTCTTTTCTCACGCCTCTTTGCTCCCTTGCCTGGGTTTGAAGAATCTCCGTGACTATTAATTGAGACACCAACTATGGCCATCACCAAATTGTTTAAATTGCCTCTCTCTTTGCTTTCATTATTGAAGCCCAAAGAAGCGAGTTCTTCTGAGTGCTTTGCTTTTAGCTGAGATGAAAGCTGAGAGATTTCGTCCTCCACTTGCTTTTTCTTTGCTTTCTGTTCGGCTTTGCTGCCTTTGGCAGCTGGTTTTTTCATACTCATCTCTTTGTTTTGAAGCTCTGCAATCTCTTTCCTACACATACAGAGAGGCAATTTGGTAGAAAGAACAGCAAAAATTATGAAACCGAAAGGTCTATTACGAAATGATGACATGTTATACAAATATTTAAATTAAGCTAATCGAGATTTAAAACTCAAGAACCCCTTTCGATCTTTTTCTTCTACCAAGTGCTCCATACTTAATACGAACAAAGATGAAGGAAACATCACATCACTTGAAACATGCTGGTAGAATGTCACATCACATATCCGACATGTGAGTCCGAATTAAATAATTACTGGACTCCAGCATAAAGACATGGTATGTGGTTACCTGCATTCATAAATATGAAAGACGCTACAAGGTCTGATAAATCATTTAGAATATAGTACCTGTTTATGTTAGGATTATGACGTGAATACGTCATGAAGGTAGTCAATTAACGTCAGATCTGACAGTTTCCTTTTCTGAATCTGTTTTGAGTCCGAATTGAATTCAAGTTTCCTTTTATTCTGATTGATGGAGCTTGCTTAGGACTAGGAGAGTTCTATGGTCTATAAATAACCTCTTAGGAGTGTCCTTCAATGTATTCCAAGAGAATCCTCTGGATTTGTAATTTTTAAGGGTGTAATTCATCTAGGTGAGAGATTCATGAGAGAAGCTTAACCACAAGGGTTCACTATTCTTGGTGACCATCAAGGGCTTATAATCTTCTCAGCGTGAGGTGTAAGTAATTCTTATTGTAATCTCCCAAAGTTTTAATAAAGTTTCTCCCCCTTCTCCCATAGGCGTACACATAATCTGTTTGATCGGTGGAACCACGTTATATTATTTGTTGATTTTTTTATCTACTTTGGAATATTTTCTTCTTCTCTTCTTCACGTTACCTTAGTAGATCCTGTGGCTTGTTTCCGCTGCGCAGCCCTAGTCGATCCGGTCGTGGGGTCGACCCCTGAATTCACAACAATTGGTATCAGGGCATACAGATTGTTTCACAACAGTTTATTCCACAAAATTTACAGAAAATACTAATTCCCTCCCATTTACTGTTTCGTTCAATAAGTTACCATATCGTAAAACAATGTCTGAAGGGATACTGATAGTTATCTCAAAATAAGTCAGCCCTTGTCAACAGATAGACACTTTACTAACATAGATAAATGACACATCTTAAACTCTATCAAACAAAGATAATATCATTGTGATTCTCAGAACATGTCTCTCTCACATATAACTGCCACTGTAGCTTTCACAAGCATCCAGTAAACTACAAACTCATAAAATGCAAAAAACACACTCATGTCATAGACAAACTCCTTTCAAGATGACATGCGGTAGATAATCGATTATCAACCAAAGATGTCAGACACCATAGGTTTATGCATGGTTCCAGCAAAGAATAAAACCCACAGAAAATAAAAAATACATCAATCATGTGGGAGATTTTTTTTTTTTTTGAGATTTCATACAAAGGTCAGCAAGACTTCAGAACAGTTTCATGCTTTAGTATAGAATAATATTTTAATTGAGTTCAACACCCCCCCCCCCCACCCTACACACACACACACGCACACACGCGCACCACACACACACACACACACACACACACACACACACACACCCTTTTACTGCAAATACTTTTTCAGACATGTCCTCAAAAACAAAGGAAAAAAATCATACAAGCAATATTGCTTAGAAATTTCAGCATAATCCAAGTATCAGTTAATAAATCATTCTATCACCGAGTATTATTCTCTCACCTTCTCCCGACTTCTACTTAACAAGAGATTTCAACTTTCAATTTCATCTATACTGAATTACCAGGACAGTGGTGTTCATTGTCACATAAAACTTCAGGCATGCACCTAAAATGAAAAATTATGAAATCAACATTGAGATGTTAAAGACGAAGACATTCTGGCACGAGGAAGTATTTATTCCTTTATAAAAGCAGAATTTTATATACTTTAAAAAAAAATCAGCTTCCAAAGATTTTGATGAAGTGGAAACATTTCAAAGTAATTATATGCGTCCAAGGTCATACGCCAGTGTGATGATGGAAATTAACATTGATGTGTGAGAGCTAAACCATCTTAAGGAATCGACAGAGGTAAGTCATGCATAAACATGCATTATGCATCATGAAAACAACCAGAACATGGTTACTGCTCAACATTGCATATGTTTCATTGTGATTAAAAGGGCTCTGATTGACATGCCATAATCTTATGAGATATAAAAGCTCATGAAAATATACACAGTAAATATGGTTTCTGCCATATAACAGTAACCAATAGAAGACTCAGGTTATTAAATAAAAGGAACATCTACAAGCTAAGCAACAACCTGTGAAGAGTCTGCTACAGAATTCAATAATACATTTTCTTTCCTCCCTACTATCACAAAACTATTAACTTGCTAACGTACCCAAGTTACTATCATATGCGCAACACTAGCAGAGTAGCAGGTAACTGTTCATGAACGGTGTTCATGGTTTCCATTCCTTGCTAGAATACCATCACCCCACCATTCCTCCATTTTATTTCCTCTTTTAGCATCCTTCAGTTCAAATTCTTTTGATACTGTATGTCTTAAATCTTAATCAAATATTAGTTACCTAACATTAATAAATTTGATTCTAAATCCTATGTAGGCTAAAGTTATTGAGCCAAAATTCTGAGTTGTGACCCTTAAACTAGATCAATGCCCTGCACGATGTTATATTCTTTTACCAAAGAAAGATGGAGAAGTATTAGCAAGAGAGGAATCACACACACACACACACACACACACACACACACACACTGATCAAAACATGAATTAAATGGATTCTTTTGTTATGTCATCTGTGTTCTCAAGTAAACTCTGATTGCCTCCGAAGTATTCCCACTATTTCGAAGATAACTCTGAGTTGTTTTGACTTCTGAAAACTTTATGACATAATAAGTAATTCAACTATTTGAGATCAACATCTCAAGTGCAACAGATTTTTCAAAAAAAAGTTACACTTTCTTCAATGACAAGAATCTGTGAACAACAGCAGCAGAATGAGCACCATGCAAGCAGTAGCTGTTGTTGAGAGCGATAGCCAACCAAGTTCTAGAATCTATGAGACCAGTAAAGATTATATGCAGCTATAATGAAATTGCAGAATAACTAATAAGATAGACCCAAGTTTTAAAGTTAACATGTTGAGTTAAGACTGAGAATATGTATAGATGCTGCCAAAGACAACTCAAAAAAACCAAGAAAATCCACCAATGTGATTGGGTGGCTACTTAATGCAAATCCTACTTCACAGACAGATTGAATCAAATAAACCATTAGATCTTAGCTCTATAATATTTGCAATTTTGTGCATTTAGTGTCCTTGTAGGACTCAAGATTCAACATGAGCTGTGTCCCTATGCGTGGACACCCCAAACTGGGCGTGTAGTTAAAAAGCAGTGTCTTTTCACTCTCTCCCTTGTCCTCTAAATATTGGCTACCTGCATGGACCTGATACTAATTGTTAGTTAAAATAACTTATTCCAGGAACATTATGGCCCTGTTCAACAAGAGTTAGGGAGTTAGAATGGTTTTTGACAAACTAATGGTAAAAGAGATACAAATTAGATTGTGCTGGTTGTTTGGTTTAGAGCTAGAATTACCAAGAGTTAGGAGTTGGAAAAGAGAGAACGGAGAGGAGAGCATAATTCTATGGTTTGTGTGGAATTAGTAACTCTTTATTAAAGAGAGTTGGGTGGTTTCCAAGATGGTTTTTGTGTTCTTTGTGGATAACTCCACACCTCATAATTACCCTTAACTTTTGGCTACTTTTTACCATTTGGCAAGAATTAGCAGGAATAGAGCTAATTCTTGAGCTTACTCCATTTGCCAAAAGCTGATGTCTCAGGTCAATGTCAATTGGTTGCTCTTGGCTGCTTATTTTGAAAGTGTCATAAGAAATGCAGGACCGATTTAGGACCAGGGAGGTGTCTAGCAACTACAGCTGCCTAGGCAGGGCCTAAGCTGCCTAGATCCGACTACATAGCCACAAAACTTAAGTGCCTTAAGGGCTGGAGTGCTTAAGTGGCTGCCTAAGCGCCCGCCTCGGCCAGTTTTCACAACACCGTGAATTTGAAATGGAAATATTATACAGAGAACTAAACTATGGAAGTGCCTTAAATGCAACACCTTGAAGCATCTGAACTATGGAAGACATGGAGCGTGGGGAGAGAGGGTAAAATCTTATTGAAAGAGTTTTTTAAACTCTGTTGGAGATTAGCCAAGATCGATGCAATCAATGGTGTCGAATACGATAGTGTGTCAGTCGTATCAAAGTTGGATTGCACAGGAGGAATCAAGGCTAGTTGACTAGGGCATGACCTAGTCGACTAATAATTTGATATAGAGAGTTGGCAAATCTGTTTCACTACAAGTCGACTAATAACTTATTAGTCGACTTACGCGACTTATTTCCGAATCTGATTCTGAATTTGTTTCTAATCCGAATTAGGTGTTTTTGGTTTTCTTTTCTTCGTGATTTCTTTGGCTATATAAGGAGGGGTAATGTCCTCAATATTGTATCTAGAAATCCCAAAATCTGTAATTGATTGATTTAATAAGAACTCTCTCCCCTTACCCCGAGAACGTAGGCAAATTGTCGAACATCGTTAAATCTTGGGTTCTCTCTTTCTTTTCTTTGTTTAAATTGTTCGTGCGGTTGCTGGTTGTTCTCTGGCGGGCCATCTTCTCAGATGCGTGGGATTTCCCAACAAGTGGTATCAGAGCTTTCCAGGTTCAACGTGGGATCATGTGTCGATTCCAAGAGCATTGGTAGCTGTTCGGTGGAGATCGTGTGTCGATCTTGGAGCGACTTTGGGACTGTTCGTGAGATCATGTGTCGATCTCAGAACAACGTTTGGATTGCTCGAGGAATCAAATTTGGTGAAATAGATCGCTTCGAAAACTCTCCTAGGGTTTCATTTTGAGGTAAAGATTATATCTTTATCTAGTTTTTGATCTATTTTCATTTGATTTTCCGCATTACTTTGAGGAATCTATTAAGACGATGGCTGAAAATAGTACATCTACGGTGAAATTCATGAACCCACATACAATGAAGATCAATGTGGTAAAGTTTGATTGCACGAATAATTTTGAGATGTGGAGGTGTGAGGTGATGGATGCATTGACAACATCAAACCTTGAAGATACCCTACGATTGAAAGAAAAGCCGAAGGAGACTTCTGAAAAGGATTGGGACGAGATGAATAGGACGACATGTGTTCTTATAAGGTCTTATTTGACACAAGATATCAAGTATCATGTGCTATATGAGACGTCTGCAATGAAGATGTGAGAAATTTTCGAGAAGAAATATCTTACAAAGAGTATCGAGTCTCGCTGCTTCTAAAGAGAAGGCTTTATCGCTTCCAGTTGAAGAAGGGACTCTATTGCTGAGCACATGAAAGATACACAAAGTTTCCTACAAATTTGATTAATGTGGATGTGAATATCGAAGAAGAGGATAAGACGGTAACTCTTTTGAATTCTCTTCCTGATTAAGAGTATGAGACCTTCGTCCTCACCTTGATTAATGGTAGACAATCACTTAACTATAATGATGTGTCGCTGCTTTTGTAAATTATGAAGTGAGAAGGAAGGACAAACAGTCTTCTTCCAATGGTATCAGTAAAGACATTGATGGTAAGAAGCAGAGATGCCAATCGAAATGGCAAAGGCGAGCGTGAGAGATCCAAATTCAGACCAGGTTTTAGAAATCTGAAGAGAAACCAGTGTGCCTTCTACAAAAAGATATGACACTGAAAGGTTGATTGTCCAAGGATCAAAGATAAGGATAAGGAGTCAAAAACTGAGGCAAATCTCGCACAGGTGATCAGTACACAAGCTAGTACTTGACAGGTAGGTGGATCAGACTCAGACTCATCAGTATTCTCGTTCTCAGTTACTACTCCTGCTATTGGTTACTCAGGTGATTCTGAGTGGGTATTAGATACAGGAGCTACCTATCATGTGTACCCGAACATGGATTGGTTTTCTAGTTTTGAGAAGCTAGATGGATGTTTCGCTGTTACGGTTGATGATCATCAAGGTTCTAAATATCGGATATCGGGATCGTATCGGATGGGGGTTTTTCATATCGGATATCGGATATCGGATATCGGATATCGGGGGAGATATCGGGGATACGTGCGCATATCGGGCATTCATATTAGACATTATATATAATGAAATATTGATAACTAAAAGTTGGTTTAAATTCATAGATATCATCTACCTAATAAAAATGATATAATATACTTGCAAAGGCAGTAAAAAATAATGTACATTTGCGTGCAGTCGTGCAATAAATAAGTTATTTCATATCGGGCGATATGTCGGGTGATTTATCGGCCAATGTCGGGCAATTTATCGGCCGATATTTTAAATATCGGCCGTTTTTTGCTGCAAACGATATGGCGAATGATTTTCCCATATCGTATCAACAGAAGACAAAAAAGGAGATATCGGACGATATCTCGGCCGACCCGGCCGATATTTAAAACAGGGATGATCATCCGTGTAAAGTGGAAGGAATATGTACAGTCCGTGAAAAAATATTTGATGGGATGATACGAGAACTGAAGGAAGTGGGGTATGTAGCTCAACTGAAAATGAATCTTATCTCTGTTGGTATTTTAGAAGCATTAGGTCATGGAGTATCTGTTAGAGATGTTCTCAAGATGACTAGAGGCTCGATGGTGGTGTTGAAGGGCGTCCGACGCAAAAACATATACTACTTGATGGGTAGTACGGTTACAAGGCAAGTGTCGACATCTATTTCTTCAGGTGATGTTTGTACACAAGTTTGGCATATGAGGCTCGGGCATACAGTAGAAAAGTCTTTACAAGCTCTAGTAAAGAAGAGATCATTGGAAGATGCATCTACCTGCTACATGAAATTGGGTGAACACGACGTTCTGGACAGGAAGATGAAGTGAAATTCAGCACCTTTACTCACCGCTCGGAAGGTCTTCTTGATTGTGTTCACGTTAGTATTTGAGAACCTGCTAAGACTGCATCCCTTAGAGGTCATCGGTACTTTATCTTTTTTATTGATAATTTATCTAAGCATTGTTGGATATATCCCATGAGAAAAAAATTTGAAGCCCTAGGTATGTTGGTAAAGTGAAAGGATATGATTGAGAAACAGACTGGTAGAAAGATTAAGGAGCTCTAAATTGGTAATGTTGAAAGATACAAGAATCAATTCCCATAATTTGGCCAGATCACTAGTATTGGTACTCACTTCACAAATGGAATACGTGGGTTAGCTAAGAAAATCAACTGCTTCTTATTGAAGAAGGTTCAGTATTTGTTGTCTAATGCACGATTAGACAAATCGTTTTGAGCTGAGGCTATTGTATTGCTAGCATCTCATAAATGAACTGTCATCGATTGCGATAGGAGGCAAAACTCCATTGCATATATGGTTAGTAGAGCTGCTCAAGATTATGCTTTGCTGCGGGTATTTGAAAGTCCGGCCTACTTTAGTGCCAAAAATGGTAAGATAAATCTGCAAGCAAAGAAGTTTGTGTGTTTTGGGTGTCAAAAAGAATACGAAAGGTTACAAGTTATGGGACCCCGAAAACAAGAAGATTGTGTTGAGTAAGAATGTCACGTTTGATGGGACTTCATTGTTAAAGTCTATCATCTCTCAGCAGGTGGAGAGATTAAAGACCAAGGATGTATCGCAGCGGGTGGAGGTTGATGCTACTCCACCACCTCCAGTTGGTTCGGTATCAGTAAGGATTTCACCGGATGTGACACCAGGTAGAGATCATATAGCCAGTTTTGATGTTGAACAAGTTGAAGACATTGATGAGAATGTCAAATTATTTGCAGTTATTGGAACTAAGATAAATCCATGAAAGTAGGTGAAGAAGCATGAATCTCAAGTCGGTGAGCATGACAAGCTCAAATTGAAGGCCGTTGTTCTCCATGACGGTATTGATAAGGAGGTTCACATGACTCAACCAGTTCGGTTCGCTGCTGAAGATTTAGTCACAGTTGCTTGAGCTCGATGGAACTCGTTTGGATGAACTATGTGTGGCTTGATCTCGTTGGGCATGAGTACGTAGGCAACCTCAATGGTGCAGCCAATTAGAGTCGAAATGGTGTTATGTTGTGTTCGGCTCAGATTTGAGAAATCTTCACCGAGGTGGAGAATTATGGGGAGAGGGTAAAATCTTGTTGAAAGAGTTTTTTAAACTCTGCTGGAGGTTAGCCAAAGATCGATGCAATCAATCGTGTCAAATATGAGAGCGTGTCGATCGTATCGAAGTAGGATTGCACAGGAGGAACCAATGCTAGTCGACTAGGGTATGTCCTAGTCGAGTAATGATTGATACAGAGAGTTGGCAAAATTGTTTCACTACAAGTCGACTTATACATGTATTAGTCAACTAATAGAAGTTATTAGTCGACTTATAGTCAAAGTCAACTAATACTGCTGCGCGACCTATTTTCAAATCTGATTCTGAATTCGTTTATGATCCGAATTAGGTGTTTTTGGTTTTCTTTTCTTCGTGGTTTCTTTGACTATATAAGGAGAGGTAGTATCCCCAATATTTGTATCCCGAAATCCCGAAACCTGTAACTGATTGATTCAATAAGAACTCTCTCCCCTTGCCCCGAGGACGTAGGCAAATTGCCGAACCTCGTTAAATCTTGTGTTCTCTCTCTCTTTTCTTTTGTTTAAATTGTTCGTGCAGTTGGTGGCTGTTCTCTGACGGGCCATCTTCTCTACGTGGGATTCCCCAAGATGGAGCAGAGAACTATTTACAGGATAGAAAAATCTTTTAACTGATCAAAGTCTGAATGATGATTTGAAGTCGAATTATAGTATCTTTGATAATACTTTTTGCAAATAAGATAGACCATCAGTCAGGTATATAATTTAACTGATGAGTTAACAAAACCTACTCATTTTCAAAATCATAATTTAACAAAGATATGTATGAACTACTTCATGACCTAATCACATCATATTATTGTACCTATAACTACACACTCAGAATACATGCAATGAAGCATGTATTCTGATTTTTCTCAAGATTTTCAGTTTTTTTTTTCTTTTCCATTTACTTGGTAGCAAATTTATCATCCATTCCTATAAAAACAACTATGATTCTATTTGATAGTTTGCTCCTGGACACTTAAAGAAAATAACACCAAAACGAAATTATTTGCAAACTAACTTTTTTTAAAGCAAGGGCGACAGCCTGGAGTTGAAATTAGGACTTCCCACAATCCACCTGACACTTTACTCATCGGGCTAGGCCTCGGGGGCGGAAATAACATTAAAAATGGTTATCTTAGCATTAAATTTTAACAATAGGCCACTGGTTTAAGTACTTTTATCTTCATTATATCCTATCAATTGTCATTTATATGCTTTGGATTAAAAAAAAAAAACTTATCCATTAGCAGTTAGAATAGAACATTTTTTAAAAGGGGAAGCTCTAAGAGACGGAGAAGAAATCTAGACTCTATTTAAAACGCATTGTAAAAGAACTTTGACAACTGTTCTCCTGAGTCCTTACTAATTATGCATGTCCTAGCTAACTTCATTTCTTCCTTAAATATCCTTGTACATGAAATAATCCATATTTCAGCTCTTCTTACAAAAATTTAGTTCAGCAAACCAATCCCAACTGAGTAAGGGACAAAAAAGAACACACTTAATAACCATGCACTAGGAATATCATGTGAAGCTAGAAAGCCAAAAGAAGGGTTATCTCCTATAAATGGTAACGACCAGAAAACAATAATAACAAAGTTCCAAACACCTCTAACACTCGTCCAAGAAATCACCAGTATTCTAATGCAGTCATTCTATCACAAAGATCCAATTTTTTTTATATCCTTATCAAATTCATGTCCCCATATCACTTAAAAAAAGTCAGGATTAATTGTTTGACAGTCTCCGTCCCTCTGGGTTTTACTTTTTTTAGTTCCTGTACAATATAATCTGAATATTTAATTCAGTGAAGCGGTGAAAGACTTTCTTAATGACCTAAACCGCAAAAAGTTCAGATTAAAAGAGATCATTTCCAAAGGCCAATCTTACTATTATATCCCCAATCTCTGCGTTTATTTCAATTGTTATCTGAACACCACTTTCACCATCTAATTGAAAACCCAAAAACTCTTGCCAATTAATACTGCATACTTGATGATGATGATGATGATGATGATGATGATAACAGCTGACACATACAAAAAAAAAAGGAGAAAAAAATAGAAAAGAAAGCTTGAGGGGAAGAATTGACACCTGTGCCTGGAGAGCATCACATCGCGAGATTCCTTCTGCCTTTCATCTGTTGCTGCTGGCTCTGATGATTTTGCTGAAGATTCTCCTTAAGTTTCTCCACCATTATCCATTGACTGAAAGAGAGAGAAAATTAGTAAAATTGAGGGAAAGTCATTTGAGGAGCGAAGCAGCAGCCCTCGTTCGATTTAGCGGAGAATTGAGATTTTTATGCCAAGCATACTATATATTTCATTTTGAGTCCAACCGCATGACGATGGGGGCCTGTTACTGATAAACTGGGCCTAAAAGTGAGGCTTCTTTTCTTTGGAGAGGTGGGTATGGGAATGATAATGGGCTGGAGCCTGGCAGGGCCTATACTAGGCCTCAACCGCAACTTTGAGGGTCTATAATTTCATTCTTTGGTTGTTTTTTTTGTGTTGTTTTGATTTTTTTTTTTTTTAATATAGGTGTAGCCATGGTGCAAGCGGGTTTGAATCCGACACCTCTTAATTACTGTAAAGAGGTTTTATTACTGTACTACAAATTACAATGACACTTGCTGATTGTTTGTTTTAATTTTATGTTTCTGATACTCTTTATTATTTTTTGGTGAAAATTCATCATTTTTAATGTTTGTGTAATTTTTTTTTTGGTCGGGGTGTGGGGACATTTTGTGGTATAGTGTTTTAAAGTTTGTGTAGTATAGTTATGATCCTTATTTATGTTGTTTATTGTATACCTTTTTCAAGGCCCGGACAAATGAGCCTTCGAGCAGGCCGTGACCTATCATCGCCGAGTGGGCCGGTTTCCAAGACTCACATGCCATTGCTAGGTTTTTATAGATTACATAGTAAGGCCCATCTAGCCTTTTTCCATATTCATTGTGTGCCATGTTTGGTTGCAAGAAAGTGGGCGGAAGTATGGAAACGGAGAAATATAATTGCTCACATCTCTATCTATCCAAATATTAAAAAAAAAAAAAAAAAAAAAAAAAAAGAGAAAATTCTTTTTCTTTTTCTCTTTTTTATACAATCGCTTCCTCACTTCAAGGGTGCTACAATTAATTTTGTGGTCATGTAAATCTCATTTGTAATAAGTTGTAGCTCAAAACAGTTAATTTTGTGATCATGTAAATCTCACTTGCATTTATAATTACAGTCTAATTTTTTTCTTAATTAAATTTTATTTTAATATTATTTTGCGGTCAACTTTGTGGTCAATTTTTTCACTTTCACTTTCACATACCATCCAAACACCGAAAAAGACATAACATTTTTCAAACCACACTTCATAACAACATCCAAACACCTGAAAAACTTACTAAATAATTTTCAAGTTCGCTTTAGCGGATAATTTAGATTTTTATGCCAAGCATCATTTCGAGTCCAATCGGATGACGATGGGGGCCTGTTTCCGATAAACTGGGCCCTAAAAGTGGGGCTTCTTCTCTTTGGGGAGCTGGGTCTGCGAATGGTAATGGGCTGGAGCCTGGCAGGGCCTATACTAGGCCTCAAGCCCAACTTTTAGGGTCTATAATTTATTCTTTGGTTGCTTTTTGATATTTTTTGATTTTTTTTTTTTCAATATAGGCGTAGCCATGGTGCAAGCGGGATCAACTACTGTACTACAAATTACAATGACACTTGCTGATTGTTTGTTTTTATTTTATGTTTCTGATACTCTTTATTATTTTATGGCGAAAATTCATCATTTTTAATGTTTGTGTATTTTTTTTTTTGGTCGGGGGGGGGGGGGGGTGGGGGAAGGGGGGGGGGGGGGTGGGGACATTTTGTGGTATAGTTTTTTAATGTTTGTGTATTATAGATATGATCCATATTTCTGTTGTTTATTGTATACCTCTTTCAAGGCCCGGACAAATGAGCTTTCAAGCAGGCCGTGACCCAATATCATTCCCAAGTGGGCCAGGTTCTACCACTTACAAACCACAGCTAGTTTTTATAGATTATATATTCTACAAGCCCATCTAGCCTTTTCCATATTATCATTGTGTGCCCAATTAAGTGGGTGGAAGCAAGAAAATGGGAAGTGTCATTTCTCACTTCTCTATCCATCTAAATACCGAAAAAAAAATAAATGAGAAAACCATTTTTCTTTTATTTTTTTCCTTTTACACAACTATTTTCTCACTTTCAGGGTGTTACAGTTAATTTCGTGGTAATATAAATCTCATTTGTAATAAGTTGTAGCTCAAAACAGTAAATTTTGTGATCATGTAAATCTCACTTGCATTCTAATTACAGTCCAATTTATATTTTTTAATTATTTTAATATTATTTTGCGGTCAGTTTTGTGGTCAACTTTTCCACTTCCACTTCCACATTACCATCCAAGTACTGAAAAAAATATAACATTTTCTAAATCACACTTCCCAACAATATCCAAATACTGAAAAACTTACTAAATAATTCTCAAGTTCCAAAAGGAACTATTACTACTTTCTCACTTCCTCACTTCCACCCCTAAGCAAACAGCTAAGTTTCAAACTATTTCAGACCCAATGTCTGCATTTTTTTAAAGCATGAGATAATCAAGTTTATTAATTGCCAGTGTTAATTGTATTTGCATCCATTTTATTGCCTTCATATATATTGATAAGATAATATGTTTGATAACATAAAGATCATACTGCGATTTTTGTCTTTGCCTCTGTCGTGAACAATCATGCACGAATTACTTCTTGGAAAAATAACGACTTACATTACTTGGCTTCATTGATGATATCTATTGTAATCTAATATAATCTATTTAATTAGAGAGAGATTTCAAACTCTAGCTGTGAATTTTGTCTCGTTTGATGTCCCAAAGGTCTGGATAGCTACCAGCTGGCATGTGACCAACTTAGCCTGCTGCCTCCTTTTTCCCATACTGGTTGTTTCAGTGGAAGTCTGCTTCACAAATGAATTATTGAAAGAGTTGTGTTTTTCATGACCAAACGGAGAAAAATTATATGAGTTATAAACTCTTCTCATTAGAGGTAGGTTGTTGGTGTAAATTACGAGGAATGGCCTACTTCTGTGACAATAATATATTTCAATGAGAAATCTGTAAATAATAGGACTTGATGCAAAAGTTATGTTTAAATTAGTTGTACATTATTAATTATGATGATAATGTTGTACGGATGCTTTTGAATCTAATGTTACCTTTATGTACTATAAAATCGATAGTCTTTGGGTAAATGTATCATTTTTTTAACTTTGAAAATTTGGGTTGATACAATAGTATTGAAACACAAACGTACAATCCTCAATTGCCTATACTCGAGAGACCCGACCCAGAGTCCTCCCAAAACTCGATGGATGGGGGCGTTATTAGACTAGATCCCAGTTCCTCCGTACGAGGAATCAGAACCGGAACGGGCAGTCGGTTCCGATTCCGATTCTAGATTCCAGTTCGGCCTAGTTTTTTTTTTTCCCCAGTTGTAGGGCCTTGAGCCCAAACCCAAAGGCCTGTTGTTGCTCAGTAGCAACGACCGACCCAAAGGGTCAAAAAATAAAATTCCGATTCAAGAATAAGAATCGGCGGTTCTTGTTCTTTAAAAATGAAATTAGAACCGCATCAGCTAGGGTCCAGTTCCGGTTCGGTTACCGAACCGGGGAGCTGGCGCCCCAGTTCGGTTCCGATTTTTGTCCCACGGTATCGGTTTGATTCACCAGTTCGAACCGGAACCGTGAACAGGTCTAGACGTTATCTCACTAAAATCACTTTTTAGATTTGCACATAAATCATAATAAACGCATGACTCGGATCACAGACACCCTTTAGTTCAAATGTTACAAAGTCAAGGCTGAAATCTCAATTGGTCGAATTTATATCTTATTTACTTTTTAAGAAAAGTAGAGAAATTATTTTCTCATCACAACCATCTATAATAACATATACGTAAACAATTGTGATCGAAAATAGAATAAAAAATGAATAGAAAGCGACTAGTTAACAAGTCGTTGCCAAAAGATCAAACGAAATCTTGAAAGTCAATAAATTCAAAACATTGTGTAACACACTGATGACTTGCGCGATCAATTTCATGTATCATTGAAGCAAATTCTTTCATGTCGTGGTCAAGATGAATAGATTCTGTTGACCACTGGGAAAAAAAGCAAGTCCGAGTCAACTAAAAATTACTAGAAACATGAGAAAAGAGAAAATCAAGAAGCAGAAAGCTGTTGATGACCAATCCCATTTTCAAATAGATTCACGTGAAGAGCCATTGTCAAGTCCCCAAGTTCAAGTCGATCGGAAGCTCTATTGCTATCTTTGTGGAAAAATCTAGTCATTTTTTTAGATCCAGTTCATGTGTGCGAGTAACACAAACAGACAATAATAGAATCAATCTCGCATGACATGTGAATCGGATCTCTTATAATCTCTTATAATATGTGTGTGAGGTCCACGCACAAAACATAATATAAGATAACCAATACGTATGCCAGCGCGAGATTGACCCTTTTATTATATGTGTGTGTCTTATACACAAAAAACCGGACCCTTTTTTAAGTCTCCCGTCCCGCCCCTCCACTAATTTATCAGGATAAAAATTAAGGTAAAATGGGAAGGGAAAAAACCTTTCTTTTGCTATATGTTAACTGATTTGTTGGAAAAATGAAAAATTATTTAATTATTGTCATTTGCCAGGTCGGATTATTGTTGACTTCGTCAACTAATTTTTTTTAATAGAGAGTTAATACCTTTTATGACTGGTTATGATGTTTATTATTAATAATAATATTAGTATGAGTATTATATGTGCTTGTATAGAAATTTCATTTATACGTACGTACCATTGTATTGCTATTTCCAAGAAGGAGATAAGGGAAAAAAAAAAAGAAAACCAATGAAGGGGCTGTTTGGTTGCAAGGAAGTGGGCGGAAGTAAAGAAATAGGGAAGTATAATTGCTCACTTCCTTATCTATCCAAACACCGAAAAAAGAAAAAAAAAAAAGAAAACCTCTTTTTTTTTCTCTTCTCTCTTTTACACAATCATTTCCTCACTTCCAGAGTGCTACAGTTAATTTTGTGGTCATGTAAATCTCATTTGTAATAAGTTGTAGCACAAAACAGTTAATTTTTTGATCATGTAAATCTCACTTGCATTCTAATTACAGTCCCATTTTTATTTTTCTTAATTATTTTTTATTTTAATATTAATTTACGGTCAACTTTGTGACCAACTGCACTTCCACTTTCACATTATCATCCAAACACCGGAAAAGAAAAAACATTTTCCAAACCACACTTCCCAATAACATCCAAACACCGAAAAACTTACTAACCAATTCCCAAGTTCCAAAGAGAATTATTACCACTTCCTCAATTTCTCACTTCCTCGCTTCCACCCTTAACAACCAAACAGGCCCGAAAAGAATGTCCACACCCCCCCCCCCCTCTCTCTCTCTCTCTCGCTCTCTCCCTACAACCCCATCCTGAAAGAAGTTGGTACGTACGCCTAAGGCGGAAACCAGTGTACATTGCGGGGAGCAAGGTAAGCTCTTTAGCACGAAGGACTAGGATGGTCTTTCATGCGATGTGGGTTGTCCATTACAGCTGATGGACGATCTGATTGGGAGAGAAAAACATGTTTTGTAAGTGGAACTCACAAATCACATTTTTTATTTTTATTTTTTGGATTCACCCTCTCTTATCTGGGCCTTAGATCTGCCCAGATGGACGACGAAGGATCGGATGGTCCTTCGCGCGAAAGAGCTAACCCGAACCCACATCGGGTAACTAGATCACGAAAAGTTTAAGAGTATCTATATTCAATGAAGATCTGCAAACTTGATCATGTGTCCTGCATATGATTTAATTAAGTGCATGATCTAACAATTTCTAAAGATTATTATAACAATTATAACTAATATAATACCCAATTAAATATGCAATGAGAAAACTATTTTAACATCACACTAGTATTATTAAATATGTATTAGATGTGTAAATATACTCAATACAATTCTAGCATATGTCTCTTCATTCATATTTTGTTTCTCTTCTTCTTCTTCTTCTTATTTTTTTCTCCTGAGGCATGTTCATTATGAATTCGTGGTCAATTCCCTGTGGTTGTTGTCCACGCAAGGAATGCTGATAAAGAGGGGTTTGCAACAAGGGTTAATGTTAACACTTGTACTATGTTTTATTTGGATTTGTAGCTCCATTTCTCATTCCAACCTACAACATTGCTCAATTTTTTAATCTACAAGAGATGGGTTATAATCACAGAAAATTGAGACTTAGTTACATGGCAGTCACTTTTACCCACCCAAACATCAAAGAAAAAAGTGAAGTGCACCAGCAAATACAAGATGCATCAGTTTGCTTGGACCTTGCATGGATATTAATTGTCCATGCTCGAGTTTTTCTCAATACATTAAACATGTGAGCAAAGATTGCTACAAACTAACATATTATTATCTCTATCTAATAAATGTTATTTTTTATTTTAAATTTTTTTTAATGAGGATATAAATGTTTTTTTTTTTTAAAGAATGAAGCCTTAGCTTTATATTAAATATCGCACCAGTTACAAGAATTGATGCCTAACTCTTCTAACAAAAAGTAGGAAGAGATTCATACAATCATTGACCAAATAATTGATGGTTGAGACATAATTGTCCAACGTGGTGGGTAACTTCATTAAACAATCTTTGACCAAACTCCAGCCTCGCTCTTGTGTTGGCCTGAAGTAGACCACGACACTTGTATAAGAGATGGGCTACTCTCGATGAAGGCGCTGAGGTCTTATTGCAAATCTAGTGAATAAAACTCTTTGCATCACTTACAATAATGCAAGATATGTCTCGCATCTCAGCAATTAGCTTCAATCTGAGAAAGATTGCATTTGCCTCAGCGTGCTCTGGCTCTGACGTATCCACTCATGCGGTAGCTACTAGTGTCACTTGGCCTTGAAAGTCTTTGCAAACAGCAGTCGCGCAAATATTGTCCTACCTTGTACTGTCGTCTGTTGGAAATAATTCATCATGTGTGGGCTCACATAT
Source organism: Agave tequilana (assembly GCA_038442645.1). Taxonomy (NCBI): domain Eukaryota; kingdom Viridiplantae; phylum Streptophyta; class Magnoliopsida; order Asparagales; family Asparagaceae; genus Agave; species Agave tequilana. The sequence continues at coordinate 35,322 of JAVJIF010013417.1, read as the reverse complement.
ATGAATTTAATGTGCATGACTATCTCAAAGTATAATCCAAATTAATTGTGATCTAATAAAGTTAATAATTAGAATAATAGGTATTAAATTGTCATAAATTTAATGTGTAGAGATAATTATATAATTTCTAATTGGATGAAGGGCCAGATTGGAAAAAGAAGAACTGATAGAATCAGTTATTATTTAAGGGGTCATGGTCCCCAAAAGAACGCATCTTTTTCTCCTCTTTGAGATTCCTTCAAGCAGAGAGATAACTCAAAAGAATCCGGATCTTTTGGAAGGCTTTCTCCATCCCTAACAAGTCAAGGAATTAAATCATGGATCAAGGTAAGCTTCCGCTTTTATTATTTTAATTTTTCTCATATCTTTGAATCTTTATGGAGACTAGATCTATATTTTAGGGTTTGATTTATGTTAAAAATAAAGTTATGATTTTGATCTTATTTATTCTAAGGATAATTATTGAAGATTGAATCCTTTTATTTAATTCCAGTTCCATCAATTGGTATCAGAGCCACTCCACTGAGGATTCCTAGATTTGGGAATTAAATTTCAAAAATTTGAGATTTTTTATTAATACTTCCTTGAGATTGAAATACAAATTAGCTTTTATGAATCATACTGTATGATTGATTACGTTGGTTTTGGTTAAAAAAAAATTCTTACGATTTATGGTTTAAATAAAAAATATATTTTGGGTGGCGCGATGCAGCCGCGCCCGGGATGGCCGCGCCGGGCGCGGCGACCGGGCGTCATGCAATTTTGAGTCCTTTTGGGCAATTTTGGGACTTTTCAAAATTTTAAACGAATTTTTAGGTACATCTAATAAATTATTGAGATTGTCTAACATTTAATAAAAACTAATTGAAAAAAGATGTCGCCATAGTGACCTCTCCTGTGTAGATTAGCTTCTTGAGAATGTTGAGATGTTTGTGTGTGTGTGTGAATTCATGTGAGTATTAATCGGCCCAAAGGAAGTATAATATTTGGCCGAATTGCAAACACACTTGTGGTGATAAAAGTGTGACAATTATAAGGTTTTCATGTGAATAATAAGTTGATTCAAAGATAAATTTATTATTTGACAGGATTTATTTTCAACATTTGATTGTTACACCAAAAGTACCATTTACAAGTCAATATTACTATCCAAAGACTTGATATTAATGTTGTGCTGGGTATCTTGAGATGTATTCCACAATTATTTAAATTTAAAAGTCATTTATTTGATTATGATGTGAATATACATGCTTATTTAATTTATTCTCTGTACAGCTATTATACCTACTACTGCTATATCTGCAAACACAAACAATATTCCCAAGCTTAATGGGACAAACTTCAAGGATTGAAAAGAGAATGTCTTAATCATTCTTGATTGTATGGATCTAGATCTTGCACCAAGGATAGAGCAACCCGCTTCTTTTATAACTGAAAGTTCTTCTGATGATAGGAAGAACTTTAAGAAATGGGAATGCTCTAATCGCATGAATCTAATGACCATAAAGCGTGAAATTCTGGAAGCATTTCGAGATACAGTATCTAATGAGCTAACTTTGGCTATAGATTTTCTTGCCAAAATTGAGTAACATCTTACAAAGAGCGATAAGGAAGAAACAAACACGCTTTTAGCTAGCTTGATTTCTATAAAGTACAAAGGCAAGAGAAACATAAGGGAGTACATCGTACAGATGTCTCATATTGCTTCCAAACTTAAGGCACTAAAGCTCAAGTTGTCTGAGCACTTGCTCGTACATTTGGTATTGATTTCGCTTCCTGTACACTTCAGTCAATTTAAGATCAGTTATAACTGTTAGAAGAAGAAATAGACTCTGAATGAGCTGATTTCATATTGTGTACAAGAAGAGAGAAGGCTTAAGCATGAGAAATCTGAAAGTGCTCATCTGGTCAGTACTTCAAAGGATGAGGGCAAGAAAAGAAAGAAAGATGAAGCCACTAAGGGTCCAGATCAAAAGAAACATAAGAAAAATGAAGACTTTCTTTTGTAAGAAACCTAGATAGATAAGAAAAAATGTACAAAATATCATGCTTGGCGTGCTAAGAAAGATATGTTCTTTACTTTGGTCTGTCCTGAGGTTAATTTAGCTTTAGTACCTAGAAACACTTGGTGGTTAGACTCCGGTGCTACTACTCACATAAGTGTTTCTATGCAGGATTGCCGAGCTACCGAAGGCCAAGTGATGCTGAAAGATACATCTTTGTGGGTAATGAAAAGTCGACAGAAGTTGAGGCAATAGGGCATTTTAGGTTGTTGTTAGGAGTTGATCTTTATTTGGACTTGAAAGATACTTTCATTTTATCGTCATTTAGACGGAATTTGATTTCTGTTTCTTTATTGGACAAATTTAGTTATCATTGTTCTTTTGAAAACAATCAGTTTGGTCTTTCATTAAATTCAAATATTGTTGTACTGGTTCATTAAGTATTTATGACAACCTTTATTTGCTTGACACGATTGCATCATATAATGAAACCTTGAATGTGGATTCACGTGGTACAAAACGTAAGCTAAATAAAGAAAATTCAGCAAAATTATGACACAAGCATTTGGGTGATATATCCAAATTTAGAATAGAACTACTTATGACAGAAGGTATTTTGGATTCTCTTGATTTTTTAGACTTAAATGTCTGTGTTGAGCGTATCAAGGGAAAAGAGACCAAACTTACGAGATTAGGTATCAATAGAACTTTAGACGTCTTAGAATTGATACATACGGATATCTGTGGACCATTCCCTACGACTTCTTGGAATGGTCAACGATACTGTATATCATTCATAAATGATTACTCACGCTATGGGTACCTATATCTCATTCATGAGAAATCAGAGTTTCTGGACATGTTCAAAATTTTCAGAGCTGAAGTTGAAACTCAACTTAGCAAGAAAATTAAGTGTGCCAGATCTGACCGTGATGGTGAGTATTACGGCAGATTTGTCGGTTCAGGAGAACAACAGCTAGGGCTATTTGTTGACTTCCTAAAGGAATGTGGAATCGTCCCACAGTACACCATGTCAGGCTCACCCAGCATGAATGGTGTGGCTGAAAGACGAAACAAGACTCTTAAGGATATGGTAAGGAGTATGATTAGTCATTCTACCTTTCAAGAATCACTCTGAGGAGAAACAATAAAGACAACAACTTATATCCTGAACAGACTACCAATTAAAGCTGTTGCCAAAACACCTTATGAGCTTTAGACAGGTCAAAAGCCTAGTCTAAAACACTTTCACATTTGGAGATATCCATCTAAGGTTAGGCCTTATAGGCTAAATGAAAAGAAATTGGACTCCGAAACAGTGAGCAGCTACTTCATTGGTTACTCTGAGCGATCGAGAGGCTATGAGTTTTATGATCCCACTATTAAGTCAATTTTTGAAACGGGAATTGCAACATTTTTTAAGGATGTTGAGATTGGGAGAAGAAATAATGTTAGAGACATTGTCTTTGAGGAGAAATCGGTTTCAATCCCTACCATTACTTTTGACAGGCTTCTATAACTGTCATTGTTCGAGAAGCAGATATGGAATCTCAACAAGACAATGTTATACAGCTCCCCACTCAAGTTGAGATAATTATTCTTGAAGAATAAATTCAACAACCTTAAAAACAAATGCCACTAAGGAGATCCACAAGAGAGAGAGGAGAAATGCCATTCCAGATAACTACATAGTATTCCTCCAAAAACATGAGGACACTGATGGATTAGTGAAAGGTGATCCAATCAACTTCCATCAAGCCATGCAAGATTTTAACTCTAAAAAATGAATAGATGCCATGAATGAAGAGTATAAGTCAATGCAAGATAATCAAGTTTGGGATCTTGTCTCATTACCTAAAGGTAAGAAGCCAATTGGTTGCAAATGGATATTTAAAACTAAAAGAAATTCAGATGATAATGTGGAGAGATATAAGGCTTGTCTTTTAGCTAAAGGCTTTACTCAAAGGGAAGGCATTGATTTTACATAGGTTTCATCAAAAAACTCTTTTAGGACAATTATGACTCTTATTGCATATTTTGACCTTGAGTTACATCAGATGGATGTTAAGACAGCCTTTCTAAATGGTGACATTGATGAAACTATATATATAATGCAGCCAGAAAACTTTATATCTGGAGACCCAAAGAATATGATTTGCAAATTAAAGAAATTCATTTATGACCTCAAGTAAGCTTCCCGTCAATGATACTACAAGTTTCATCAAGTAGTTGTCTCATTTGGTTTCGAGATAAATACTATTGAAGATTGTGTGTATTACTAGTTCAGTGAGAGTAAGCATATTCCTGATTTTGTATGTTGATGACATACTCCTTGCTGCCAATGATAAGAAAATTTTACATGAAATCGAGAGATTTCAATCGAAGAAATTTGAGATGAAAGATCTTGGTGAGACATCTTTTTATAAGTACACTTAGGGGGGTGAATAGGTGTTTGGCTAATCTAATGACAAATAATGCGAAATTAAAAACAAATTGCAACACACTTAGTGTAACCAAAGAGTGTAGCCGAATTCCCGGTGAAGGGCTCTGGACTATCTCCTCTAAATTCCTCTAAATAAGAGTTGAGGTGCTATGTAAAGCTCTCTTGGTTCAACACAAGTATGACACACAATCAAACCCAAGCATATATATGATATGAACAATATGATGCAATGCATAATATAAAAGAGAGAGAGTTAGAGATATTGGATCAATCGCAAACAACAAGATATGTTTCGAGGTTCGAGCCACTGTTCTACGTCCCCGCCTTCACACAGAAGGATTTTTACTATATCGTCCACACAGGACTTCCCACACAGGGAATCTCTACTGAGAATTTGGGTAATACAACTTTGGAGTACACAACTCCTCTCTCAACTAATACAACCTCTACACAAGAGGTAAGGCACAACACAAATCACCTCTACACTTAGAGGGATGGGCACTTAGCCAAACAATTATCAACCTCACACAAGAGGGATAAGGCTCAAAGCCACAACTCCAACAATCGCCTCTTCACTAAGAGAGATACCAATACAACCTCCACAATCACCTCTCACTAGAGGGATAACAACACAAACACCTCTCACTAGAGGGATATCACAAAGTAAGGAGGGTTTACAACTCTGGTGGTATCAACAACCACAAACAAATTTTCTCACAAAATAGATCCTAATAGAGAGGATAGATAGATAGCTCAAGTGTGAGAAAATAGAGTGTTTGGAATAAAGAAAAATACTTGAAAAAATCTCCAAATAGATATTGAAATTTAGATCAAAAACCAATTCCCAAAAGACTCTATTTTCTTTGAAATTCCAAATTCCAACACTTTAAAAACAAATATAAATAAAATTTTTAAACCAAAAAACTCTTTTAAAACTTATAACTAAAACACGTAAGAAGATGAGGATTTTTGCTCTTGAAAATGTTGTTCAAAACAGCCCAAAGAGGTAGGTATTTATAACCCAAAACAAAATCTGCCCGTTGGCAGCAGCAAAGGTCAGAAATGACCGGCCTAGGGGTGAGCAGAGTTCGGTTATAACCGAAATAACCGACCAAAAACCGAAACCCGAATCCGAACCGAACCGAACCACTCTAGTTCGGTTAGTTTTCGGTTTTGGGTTACAAAACCCGAACCCGACCGAACCGAACCGAACTTCTCACCCTATGTATTACCCCACCCAAATTCAATTTAGTGAATCATATAGTTCATAAAAAAACAGGTGGAATCTTATCTCATTAGTTCTAACAATATCATATTTTTATATTGAATATGTGAAAGTCATGTTAAGTACACTATCATAATTGAGAATAATATTTATATTAATATAGTTCTTTCTTTTATAATCTTGTTAGTAAAATTTAATAATAATTATGCGAGTTTTAATATAAGAGCCCAAATACAGTGTAAAAGTTTTAGAACATGAAATTTTCAATTTCACATTAAGGTTATGGTCTTTTTCTTGTTTCTAATTTAGGTATTGGATATTTGAGATTAGGATATTTAAAGGATGATAATATAATGGTGATTAAAAAATGCAAGAAATGATGAAAATATATGAGCCTAACCGAAAAAACCGAAAAACCGAACCGAACTGAGTCGGTTCGGTTCGGTTCGGTTACTAAGTCTAATCGGTTCGGTTCGGTTTTGAAAAAATTAACAAAAACCGAACCGAACCGACCGATGCTCACCCCTAGACCGGCCTGGTCGATCGGCCAACGGTCATTTTTATGATCGTTGAGCCACCGGTTGACCGCCCGGTCGACCGGGACTGGAGAGCAACAGCTCTCTGCCGGTCGACCGGGGCCATTTCCAGAGAGCAGAGCTCTCTGGACGGTCGACCGCCCGGTTGACCGGCCTACCAGCCCAAGCTAGCGTGCACGTCTATGCATGTCGGTCGATCGGACCAGTCGACCAACTTCTGCAGCGGTCGACCGGACTGGTCCACCGACAGAAGGCCAGTCTAGTTTTTAGGGATTAAAAAGCTTGCTTTTTATTATCAAATAAATCCCATAACATCACATAAATTCTACAAAAATATGTTCTTATAAGATCTTTAAAATACAAATATGTATGATGAAAATTCAACACATATTATAAACAATTTGAATCATTTTTGTGATATTGAATTTAGGCTTTAAACCAAAATCGGTATTTTCTAAAAACCAAACTTTGAAATGGAAATCCAATATTTTCAAAACACATGTAAATACAAAAACATGATATTGACACAACTTTGAATCATATTGTATATGGATAGAATTCAATATATATGAAAGATATCTATCTATGTTTTTGACATGGAATCCAATATCAGTTAAACCGAAAAACCAAAACCAATAAACTCTAAACTTGTGTGTGTATGTGAACTTGAGCATATCAACACTATCTAATCTTTACACAAAATCTAAACAAACTAAACTAAATACAAACTGAAGTTTTCTTGTAGAACTCTTTCTCCAAGTCGACTCGATCCAAACGCGATCCAAACGAGCTTGACTCCAACCGAGTACTAGATGCGATCATGACGCTCGAGCTCTTGAATCAACACGTGAAAGCTCCAAAACTCCTTTATTGAAGCTAATCACCTACTAATATCTTGATCAAATATCTGAAACTAAATATCATAAGATTATTAGTAAACTATAACTACATGAGTTAATTATCAGAACAACTAGAGTGAAGGGCCTCTGGGCCAACACTTTTGTCTTAGGAATCCAATATATCGAGATAACCCTCGAGGTATTCTTAGATTGTCATAAAAGATCTATATAAAAAAGATACTTGAAAGATATGGTATGCAAGATTGTAATCCGGGAGACATCCCGTCGCAAAATGTGATATATTCAGTTTAAGTCAATGCCCTAAGAATGACTTTGAAGTTAAAGAAATGCAGAAGATTCCCTATGCTAGAGCTGTAGGGAGTCTAATGTATGCTCAAGTTTGCACACGTCCAGACATAATATTCATTATTAGAATGCTAGGTAGATAATATTTAAGTAACCCTGAGATGAATCATTGAAGAGCAACCAAAAGGGTCTTCAAATATTTATAGAGAAGTAAGGATTATAGCTCACATACAAGAGGTTAAATTAGATAGAGATCATTGGGTATTCGGATTCTGACTTTACTGGATGTTAAGACAGTAGGAGATCCACATAGGACTAAATTTACTTGTTAGCTGGATGAGCTATTTTCTAGAAGAGTGCTAAGCAAACACTCATAGCTTTCTCCACCATGGCAGCAGAATTTGTAGCATGTTATGAGGCATCCAACCATGAATTATGACTGCGAAATTTTGTCACTAGGCTGCACATTCTAAGTGGTATTAAAAGACCATTAAAGTTATACTGTAACAATAAATTAACAATTCTATATTCCAACAATAGGAGCTCGTCCAGGTCAAGACACATTGACATAAAGTTCCTGGTTGGGAAGGAAAGAATATAGAGTGGACACATTTTCATAGAGCAAATTGGGACAAACTTCTTGATTGCGGACCCGCTTACTAAAGAATTAACACCTAAGGTCTTTCATAAGTACACTGCTTCTATGCGTGTTATATCATTTGAGGATATCATGATTTAGTGGGAGTTTGTACATATGTTTCATTACTCTATTTTGTATTTTGGACAAATTTAGACATTTTTTGCAGAAATAAAGTATTTAGTTTATACATTCTGTTTTATTGTGTTAATGTTTGATCTCAATAAAGTTTAAGGGAGGACCAGTTGAAAATAGGCATGTTCAGATCATATTACACGTAATTTTTATGCTACACATACATGATTGATTTATGTCATTTGGTTGTATTAGTGTATGTGATTATTGGTGGATTTAGTTACATTAAATGTAACGAAAATTCCTTTAATCCTATATCAGTATAGTCAATGGACGAGATTGTTAAGAATACAAAAATTTCTTTAATCCTATATCAGTATAGTCAATGGACGGATTGTTAAGAATACCTGATCATATGATCACAATATTTTGAGCTCATAAGGAGTACACATTTATAAGGAAGCATATGTGATCCAAGTGGGAGATTGTTGAAAATAATTCAATATGTGTAGGCTCACATATGTGAATTTAATGTGTATGACTATCTTAAAGTATAGTCCAAATTAATTGTGATCTAATAAAGTTAATAATTGGACTAATAGATATTAATTGTCATGGATTTAATTTGTAGTGATAATTATGTAATTTCTAATTTGATGAAGGGCCAAATTGAAAAAAAGAATAATTGATAGAATCAGTTATTATTTAAGGGATCATGGTCCCAAAAGAACGTATCTTCTTCTTCTCTTTGAGATCCCTTCGAGCTGAGAGAAAACTCAAAGGAATACGGATCTTTTGGAAGGCCTTCTCCATTCCAACTATTCAAGAAATTAAATCATGGATCAAGGTACACTTCCGCTTTTCTTATTTTAATTTTCCTCATATATTTGAATCTTCATGGAGACTCGATCTATATTTTAGGATTTGATTTATGTTAAAGATAAAGTTATAATTTTAATCTTGTTTATTCTAAGGACGATTATTGTAGATCGAATCCTTTTATTTAATTTCAGTTTCATCATCGTCAACATTTATCTTCAACATGGTTAAGAAAGCGCAACCCAGCTTTGATGTGTGGTATTGTGGGGGTGTCCCCAGGCGCATTTTGTCGAGTACTAGCCATGCATTGCAGTGCCAAATTCGCCTTGTTTCTTCTGCAGAGAATGAGATTCCTTCGAAAACCTTCTTACATCTACTTTTCCACACCCACCACATAATAATAACCATATTCAAAGGTTGTAGTACTACAAGTGCTCAAGTTTTACCATCTCTTGACTACCGAACCGATATCATCATCCGTCGTGATATGAAAATCAATGTTGTCACGACACCAAACACATGTAGCTGAAGGACAGTGAAGAAGCAGGTATGACACAAACTTAATACTATTGTTATAGAGCGAACATGTCCATCTACTCTTGGGATAACTTGAGCTCAACAGCCATTAGTCATTAACGCATCACCGAGGCTTCTCTGAATGAAATGAAGGATCCAGGGTTGTATCTCTTTCATGACCCAAAGTTTCCAAAACGTTCCAGAGTTAGGTGAAGTCTCATACTTGACCAAGCTTCTATATCCTGAGCGTGCTGTGAGTCTTTTATTTTTTCTCCATTATCCAAATTAGTGTATCACATCTTATCGGGGTATATTGGTTGATGGGGTTTTTAGAATTGCATTAGCGGACACATTATCGAACACCTCTGTAATCAAATCCACGTTCCAATGTCCACTGCTGGGCCGAATTAGTTGGTTGACCATCACTAGGTTTTTATAAAAACCCGGGTGGTTTTGGAGAGGATGAGGTTGACTTAAGGCCCAACGATCATCAAAATACAAGCGTCATTCTCGTCTGTTATCGACCACACAGTATTGTCGAGTAATTTGGATTAGATGTGTTGAATTCCCCGCCAGAGGCTTGAACATCAGTGCTTCAGGGAGGAGTGGGCAAATGACACCTTAGGAAAGTACTTTGCCTTAGAATTTGTACCCATAAGGCACCTGGATTGTTACTAAGCCTCCACCCAAATTTAAGGAATAAACTCTCATTAGATGCAGTGATATGTTTGAAACCAAGCCCACCAATAGCCTTTGGTTTCTTAAGAAGAGCCCAACTTTTGAGGAATAGGTGCCTGCCTTCAGTGTTGTACCCCCAAAAGAAGTTCCAGATAATTTCCTTCATCTCATTGCAAGTGGCTTTGGGGAGAAGTCCACTGCCCATCTGGAATGTCAGAATCCCGGCCAATAAGGATTTGATTAGCACTTTTCGGCCGAAATGTGATAATAGAGAGTTCTTCCATCCTTTTAGCTTGCAATGAATCTTCTCTATGGGCTATTTGTGACCCGAGATACGTTGGCGTGTCCAAACAAGGGAGCACCCATATAGCTTTCGGTAGTCTTCATGAGTTGAACTCCAAGTACACTTGCAAATTCTTTTTTCACACTATTCGAGAGATTGTTAATGAAGAAAATTGATGGCTTATTAAAATTTATCACATGTCCTGACCAACTTGAGTAAATTCAAGAATATGTCTGACGATCTTCAGGTTGCCAATATTGGCCTTTCCAAATAATATAAGGTCATTGACAAATATGAGGTGTGTGGTTGATGGGGCCGTGTAGTTGATCTTCATGCCCTTAAATACTCCATGGCTTTCTCCTTCACATAACAGTGTTGACAGGACCTTTAAGCATATAAGAAACAGGTAGGGGGATAGAGGGCAGCCCTATTGAAGGCTTCTTTTGGGATGGAAGAACTCGTCTACCTCACCATTGATATTTACTGCGTGCGAGAGGTGCAAACACAAGCTTTGATAAGATCAATGAAGTTTTGGGAAAATTCAAGAGGCCTAGAGAAGGAAAGACCACTCTAATCTATCGTAGGCTTTGGACATGTCTGCTTTAAAGGTGAAAATTTTGGTTCTTCTGTTCTTCTGACTCATAGAACAGACCAACTCTTGAGCTACCACAAAATTATCCAGAATCTGTCTACCTGGAATGAAAGTTATCTGTTGGGGTGAGATAATACCATTGAGTAGTGTGCGGATCCTATTAGCAAGACAACTGACACATATATGAAGTTTAGGGGCTGTTTGGATTCAAGGAAGTGGAAAGTAGGTTTTTTTTCTTTTGGAAAATGAGAATTTGTGTGAATCTTTTTTGGTGTCTGGTTAGTAGTTAGAAAGTAAAAGTAAAAAAGTATATTGTGTTTTCCGGTGTTTGGTTAGTAATGTGAAAGTAAAAGTGAAAAGGTTGACCACAAAGTTGACCGTAAAATAATACTAAAACAAAAATTAATTATAAAAAAAATTTGAACTGTAGCTAGAGTGCAAGTCAGATTTACATGACCACAAAATTAACTATTTTGAGTAACAACTTATTACAAATGAGATTTACATGACCACAAAATTAACTGCAGCACTTTGAAAGTGAGGAAATGGTTGTGTAAAGAGAAAAGAGAAAAGAGAAAAGGGAAGGGGTTTTTCTATTTTCTTTAAAGTGAGAAATGACACTTCCTACTTCCTCACTTCCGCCCACTTCCTTGAAACCAAATAGCCCCTTAGAGAATCTTGGCACATACAATGATGGTTCAAACACAAGCACATGTACTGCACTGCAACCAGTTACAACCCAGTTGATGAGATGCAGGGAATATTGTTGCTTGTTAATCAGCCCTCATTCCCAATCATGATGCGTTAATACCATCTTTCTATGCCCTTAGGGCCTTTGTTTTTTATTGGAAGAAATGGAAGAGACAAAGAAAAGGGGGTAAAGAGAGAATGAAGAAAGGATTTATTGAAGAGAGCTTTTCTATCCACAATTGTTTGTTTGTCCAAATTTAGAAGAAGGAAGAGGTCACTTCTCCTTCTTCCACACTCATTTTTGTTTGATTTGCACATGGAATAAGAAATGAAGAAGATCATAAAGAAAGGGTGTGAGCACTATGGTGAGATTACTCTTCTATTGAATAAGGACATCCTCATTCAATCTCTTAGCCCATTGTTATTAAAACTTCACTAATTTTTTAAAGTTATTCATTAAATTATAATATTATATTATTTGACATTTGATTAATTATCTCAATAAGCTAAACATTACCAGCACTACTAAATAACACTATAGTTGCTGGCTGCAGCAACAAATCAACACCAGCAGCAGCAAAACAGGACAATAATAGCCCACATCAACAAGATATTGTACAAAAGTACACAACAACAACAAGCAGCAGCCAACAGTAACAACAACAAGCAGCAAAATAGCAGCACATCAGCACATTAACATCAATAGGAAAAGCATAACATAACAACGACTCACACAACAATAATAAAAACACTCGTATCATGGCCAAAAAAGGCTTTTTATTAAGTTACAAAATCAAACATAAAAAACAATAAGTTAATATAACATAGAGATATTTTTGATACATTGGATATAACATAGAGATAAGTCATTAAATTAAAATACATGTTAAATATACACATAGTAGCCAATAAAGGTCGATATCACAACTAACAGAAACTACATATCCACAACACATTTTTAAATATAATATAGTAGTAGACTGAAATGTTCTAATATACCCAAGTATCACTAGATTTGTGTATATGTACAAAACTATAGTTACTCAACGAGGATGAACCTTCGAGTCAAGTATCATCGTGACCATGCACAAAAAAGTAATTCATTGATGACTATTATAAAGTTTGTGCTATTTTTCTACAAAAATCAAAAGAGCCAACAACACAGAGATAGCTAGATAGTTTCATTTCCAGATAAACTACCATCACTCGCACCATTCACACTTCCATTTCCCATCAAATTTTTCATGTTAGCAACAAGGTAATGTTTCCTTAGGATCTCGATTACTTTTATCCTTTGAATCTCTTGAGGCTTCACTATAAAGGACCTCGCATCTAGCTCAATCTTGTAGAGGTCAGTGAAGACCAAGTTGAGATCCTCCATCTTAAATGCTTTAATGCCGCGTACAATTTCTAATAACTTTTTAAGTCACATGTCTTGTCGGTTAGCGTCAATAGCTTAGCTATATCTTTTAGCCCTCCTTCATTTCTTGCACAAGCACCGCTTGTGCATTCTCCCTTGTTATCTTCCTACTCGACCTAGAGCTCTTACCAACTATGCTTTGAGGAGCACCACCACCACCATTGGCTTGTAGGGATGGGATCTCAATAGGACCATCATGATTGTGAAGATTGATGGGCTCTATTTTATTCTCATTCTCCGTGTCGTAGCTAGTCCTCATGAACTCTCCATTGGCCATATACTTTCCACAAAAAAATTTTAAGTTCCTCCTAATTCTCAATTGATTACTTGAAATATTGAATTTGTTTTAGATGTGCCTATAAAGAGATGCATATTCCAAAAATCAATTACATTCATATATCTAAAGTGTGTAATTAATAAATGAATGCACATAAATCACATTACCGCAACATTCTCATCATAAGTCTTCACATGCAATGTGACGGTCTTTATTGCATCATTTCATTTGGCTCCGCTAAGTCTCCTATATTGACATTGTAACACTTGCCTTAATTAAAGCGTTACTTCCCCTAAATAATCATACCTTAAAGGAGTAATGGAAATTAGTATGCATGCATGATACCTTAGTTAAGCCATGCTTATTATATGAGTATGTATAAACAAGTGTATACATAAGTATTTATACACCCATGTATATAGGTATAAGAATACCCCACATGTGTTTGACTTATCACCACCATGCCCCCATGCTTGTACCTCATGGAGAGGGGGGAGAGATATGGAGCTTGGTATAGGGTATGGAGTAGAGTAGAAATAGGGGACACATGGCATATTATTATGGAAAGTTAGAGGCTATAAATAGAGGGGGGTTGAAGGGGATTAAGACTTTTGGTTAAAAACCCTCTCTCTCTTCACAAACTCCCTCCCTCTCTTTCACTCCAGCAGCAGCAAAGCAACAACAGCAGCAGCAGCAAGCAACAGCAGCAGCAGCAAAGCAACAGCAGCAGCAGCAGCAGCAGCAGCAAAGCAACAGCAGCAGCAGCAGCAAAGGAGCAACAGCAGCAGCAACAACAAAGGGCAGCAGCAGCAACAACAAGGGGCAGCAGCAAAAATCAGATTATACCACTTTAAGAGTGAGTAGAACATGCTAATCTTAACAACATGATGAGTAGAAATAAGTAGGAAATGAAATAAAGCGTAAGAGATATACAAGTATTTGACCTTATGTATATTTTGGGATCATGCATAGATTGTGATATCTAAAAATGCTAGCTACTTCACAAAGACTCATATGTTTTAAATTCCGCAATTACTTGCTACTTTTGTTTACGAATTCATGATATTACTATATGTCTTGCATATTGATATCGTAAGATGGTATGATGTGATGGAGGAAGGGACCGGGTTGAACCGGAGGCGTAGAAGGGGAGATTTTATATTTATGTAATGGAGGAAGGGACCGGGTTGAACCGGAGGCGTAGAAGGGGAGATTTTATATTTATGTAACGGAGGAAGGGACCGGGTTGAACCGGAGGCGTAGAAGGGGAGATTATGTGTATGTATATGGATATTACTAAGATATAAGTCCTATGATATAATCATACATAAATCCTTAACTTTTAAATCTGGAATCACTTCTTAACAGGCAATTTCTATGTAGAGTAGTCGACTTGGTCCCTGGGATAGTCGACTAAAAGTGTGATAATTAGGCAGATATACTGCTGGATAGCAGGATTAGTCGACTACATATAGACTGTAGTCGACTAATCCCAGATACAGAGAGCAAACAGAAAGTTAACAATCTGTTTTTGACAGTTTTAGTCGACTATAGTCGACTTACTAGTCGACTAATATATTGGATTAGTCGACTACACCAGGAGGGTAGTCGACTATAGGTGACAAACAGAGAGTAACACAACTTTTGACCCAGAATTAGTCGACTATAGGGAACCTTCAAGTCGACTAGTACTTGAGTTAGTCGACTACACCTAGGAGGGTAGTCGACTACATAAATCCCTGACTGTTAGTAAAGAAGCAGGTACGTGTGGAGCAAAGTTAGTCGACTATAGCTTCAGAATTAGTCGACTTACAGTTAGCCTTAGTCGACTATAGGGTGGCCTAGTCGACTAGTAAGGCCTTATTACTGTGTTTGGTTTTGGTTCCTGGATAATTATAAGATCCTATAAAAATAGTATAACGACACACATGTCAATCGGATAATTTAGCCATGTATACCTACTTGATAGGCATATTTAACTATTGTTTTACTCACTGAGCCGTCAAGCTCACTCTATTTTAACTCCACCTACAGGTTTGGACAAGGGCAAGGGACCCGCTTAAGGGCAATTGTGCGGGACAAGCGCCACCAGAACCACTGTATTAGAAGCTACTTTTGTTATGTATATAATTATGTATAAACATGCGTACTTCTAGCTGAGTGTTACTCTTGACTTGTAATTCTTATAGGACCTAGTGTTGGACTCTTACTTGTATGTATATATATTTTGACATGATAAATGTAGACTGTGTTCTTATGGATTATTGAACTATATGTGTTAATATGATAAGTCTCGAGTAGATCATACATGTTATCTTTAGCGGAAATTCTGATGTATAGTGAAGAGTTCTGATGATTATATTGGAAGTATTATAACTTGATGGGTCCCACGCTTGGATTGTACGAGATAATTATGATAAAATGGAAAATTTTAAACTGGGACCGTTACAGACATATAAGTTTTTATTTATCTTTGAAAACTGTCATGTGATTCTCCACATTCACATGTGAGTAGTTCTCGTTGAACATTTTGTTGATGTGATATGCAGTCATAACAAAGGCTTTATTTTTTAAAAGTCTTGTGAATTTGTTTCCCTTGCTAACTAGATCAACCAAGAATGGAATGGGCACTTCATCATAGCATGCCTTTTGTAACGGTCCCAGTTATAATAATCCTCGATCCACATAAAATTATCTAGATTTCTACTAAATTTTGACAGTATCTCTTCTGTAATAACAACAATGCCTGTAATACAATTATACAATTTTACCATAATCGATCTACTTATAATATCCTCGAGTCGCAGTCTCAACTATCAATAATCATAATATATATAAGCTCAAGAATACTTCTCTCGACATCCTCGATCCAACACAATAACCATTTCCAACACCAACCCAAAATAACATCTACAACCATGCATACATCTCCATATATAAACAAAGATCAAAATATCTAGCTCACAAGTCTAACACATATACATAACGTACATCTCACGTTTGTTGTTTATAAATAGAAGCATGAAACAATTCAGAGGTGACAAAAACATAAGTAAATTCCACAGAAGTGCTCACGAAGCTTTAAGCCGGGTCTTTGCCCTTATCATGATTATGATGTCCTATTGAGATCCCATCTCTACAAACCAATAGTGGTGGTGTTGCTTCTCATAACATAGTTGGTAAGAGCTCTAGGCCTAATAGGAAGAGAACGAGGGAGGATGCAGAAGCGGTGCTTTTGCAAGAACTGAAGGGAGGCCTAAAAGATATAGCTAATGCTATTGACACTAATTGACAAGTTAAGTGACTTGAAAAGTTGTTAGAAACTGTGTGGGGGCATGAAAAGATTTGAGATGGGGATCTCAACTTGGTCTTCGCTGAGCTCTACAAAAATGAGCTAGATGTGAAGGCCTTTATATAGTGAAGCTCTCAAGAAATTCAAAGGATGAAATTAATCAAGATCCTAAGGAAACATCACCGGTTGCTAACATGAAAAATTCGATCGTAGAGGAAAGTGCAAACGATGCGAGTGATGGTAGTTTATCAGGAGATGAAACTATCTAGATATCTTCGTGTTTTGGCTCTTTTGATTTTTGTAGAAGAATATTACAAACTTTATAATAGTTCTTAGTGGATTATTTTTTGTGTATGGTCAAGATGATACTTGACTCGAAGGTTTATCCTCGTTGAGTGACCATGTTTTTGCACATATCCACAAACCTAGTGATACATGCGTATATTGGAACATTCAATCTACTACTATATTGTATTTAAACATGTGTTGTGGATTATGGCCTCTGTTGGCTACTATGTATTGTATTTAATATGTATTGTAAGTTAATTACTTATCTCTATATTATATTCAATATATCAAAAATATCTCTATATTATATTGACCTATTGCTTTTGATGTTTGATTTTGGAACTTGATTAAAAAAAATTTATTGGCTATGATACACATGTTTTTGTTATTATTGTGTGTTGTTGTTATGTTGTGCTTTTGTTGTTGCTGTTTTTTGTTGCCTGTTGTTGTTGTGTGCTGCTGATGCTGCTGGCTATTGCTACTGTTGTGTGTTTTTATGTTGTATGCTGCTGATGTGGGTTGCTGCTATATTGTATGTTGATGATGTGGGTTGTCGCTGTGTTGTTTTGTTGCTCATGGCATTGTTCTGTTGTTGCAACCAGCAACTGTAGTGTTGTAGTGTTGTTTAGTAATGATGTTTAGTTTATTGAGATAATTAATCAAATATTAAATAATATAATATTACAATTTAATGATTAACTTTAAAAAAAAACTAGTGAATTTTTAATAACAATTTGAACATGGTGAGGTTACCCTAATAGGCCATGAGGTGGGATGGGATATTCTTATTCAATAAAAGGGTAATCTCACATGGTTTTCACACCTTTTCTTTAGGATATTCCTCATTACTTGTTCCATGTGCAAATCAAACAAGGATGAGTGTGAAAGAGAGAGAGAAGTAACATATTTCTTCTTCTAAATTTGGACAAACAAACAATTGTAAATGGAAAAACTCTCTTCATTCACCCTTCACCCTCTCTTGTTCTCTCTTCCATCTCTTCCGATAAACAAATAAGCCCTTTGAGCAGAAGAAAAATCGGGAGAGCGCATCCACGTTAGCGGTAGCCTGGACAAAATTAAAGTATGAGTTCATTTTCTCTTCCAATATAAAATAAACAAGTGAGTTGGAGAAAAGAAATATCTTCCTCTCTTCCTGCTCTTCAGGGCAAAACAAACATACCCTCAATGCCATTCATTTGGGGAATATGGGAGAGCTAGCTAGCCCTTCATTTTTTAACTCTTTTTAATTTACTTTATTCAAAATAAAGATATACCAATATAATTCTGTGTTTTAAATGAATACAAAAGAATTCAATGGACAATATGAACATATATGGATCTATATTAGTTCTTTCGAGAGACAGGTATAACACAGATATGACACAACTAATGTCACTAATTAGTATACGTTCAAAGCTGAAAATTAACTGCACTGACTGCGCATAAATATAAATATATGTAGATTTTTCCGATTCACGGTAGAAATTCCATGATCACTTAAATAATTCCTCCAAATGCAGGGATAAATATCATATATGTATTCAAATGGCATAATTCACCATTGTTACCTGATTAATAAGAGAGAGTAATAAGATATTAATTTCTAGCAAGCCCTTTAAAAGGAAAAGATAAAATAAAGAAACAAAGAGAAGAAGGGATTACCGAGGGCTTTGGTTGTTTCACTTTGATGGGCCTTCATGATTCTGAATTTTCAGAATCATGACCCTGCAATAAAATGAGGTTAATGAGAGAGAGAGAGAGAGAGAGAGAGAGAGAGAGAGAGAGAGAGAGGGTGCTTGGCTCCTCGCACGCCACCCGCTTAGGGCAATCAGAACATGAAGATTGGTCTGCACGTGTGGCATACAGGGAGCCAGGCACTCTTTATTACTACCAGCCCATTTTCAGGTTGCTGCTGCGTCTTCTTCCTTAATTTCTTAATTCTCTTCACTCAAAGCTCCTTCTCACTCCACAGTACAAAAAACCCTACCAGTATGGGGGAGAAACTTAGAAAGAGAAAGGAGTAACAAAACGGTTTGTTAGTGATGGAGAATTTATAGGCTTCAGGGAAGTTAGGATGAAGGATTTTCTTGCTATAATAAAATAATAAGAATAAAAAAAAACTTAAGAAGTGGAAGAAGCCACTGAATTAAATTAAATTAAATTAAATATTAAGAACAAAAAGAAAGACAGACAAAAGCCGGGCGCTCTTTAAACTCCCCGCTCCCAACACCCCACCCCCCAAATAAAATTAATTAATTAATATTATTATAATGAATATTTAGTAAAAGGATGCTAACTAGCTAAAACCCTAGTTAGGTCCGAGGCGGCTGAAGCCTGAAGTTCTATGCGAGAGAGAGAGAGAGAGAGAGAGAGAGAGAGAGAGAGAGAGAGAGAGAGAGAGTGCTTTCTATTGCACTCAACTTTCTAAGGAATGGAGAATTTAAACATTTTTTTTTCATCTTCTTTAACTCATTACTTTTTCTCTTTTTGGACGTGTATTTATCTGAAAGTGCTTGGATCACTCTGGTGGATTCTATTCCCTAACTTTAGTACTTTACTCACCGATTATAATGAGGAGATGTAATTTTACCCTCTTTTGATTCTTTCACCCCTTTGCTTTGTGTATATATAAAAAAATTACTTTTTTTTGTTATTTTTGAAAAATAGTAAAAAGTCACTAAATATTGTATAAATATGTGGTCTTCTAAATATATATATATATATATATATATATATATATATATATATATATGTGTGTGTGTGTGTGTGTGTGTGTGTGTGTGTGTGTGTGTGTGTGTGTGTGGATTCCACTCCGGCCAGCCACTTGTTACTAATACTGTAAGTAAGCCGTATTGTAAATGGGACTATGTAAATTCTGAATCTAAATCTTATATATAATAGATTACGATCTGAGTCTAGAAAAACTTAGATTTGAATTTGGATTTAGCCTTTTCTTTCACATGAACCCTATGCAGATCTAATATTATTATATCAAATTTTGGTTTGAATCTAACTCAAAACTATGGGAAAGCAGTAAATAAATTTGATTACTTTAAAAAAAATAATAATCCTTACCACTCAAATTCAAAACAATGAATATTTGATAGAAAATCACATTTTATTGAAATCGATCGTTAACATTACAATGTAGAGTGTTCAAATGGTTGGAAAACAACATGCTTTGAGTTGTATAAAAATGAGTGGAAAATAATATGCTTCTAAGATTATATGCTTGGAGACATACAAGTTCCTAACTAGATCTTTGATCTTAGGCAAAACACTTGATATCTCTTAATACTAATTTTTACTCGGTATAAAAATTTCTAGATTATTAAATCAAACAGACTTGTTATGTTGGGTTCTTCATTTTATAACATGGCAAAGATATTGCCTTATCTATTTGTCTATAAAACATATGCCAAAATGAAAACATTGACCTTGAAAATTAGAAACTTTCTTGATGCACTTATACCTACATATACACTTCGCCTTTGTAAGTAACGCATGCAACAAAAGAGTACGACAACACAAAAAGGAGGACACATTCATTTTACCACGGTTTTGTCTTCCCTTTTATTTTCTACATGCGGGAGTTTTTAGGAGTAAATATTTTGGCAATTGTCTTCAAGTTTTTGCTTACTCTCCACGTCAACTTGGAACAAAATTTTTGTGGCGTTTTAACCCAGATCAAATGCACTAGATATTATTCACAAATATCTAAGATCGTGCAGGTGTTTTGTAAATTTAATTTACAATCAATGTTTATTACTTTTCAAGCTGGAAAGAGATCTTACTATTGTGCTCTTTGTCATTTGAGCTTTAATAAACTATAGTGACTTGATCGAGAAATTCTAAAGTAGATTCAATAATTGTTCATTCAAATCCGTTTTGAATTGTCATTTAAGCAAAATAAAACATGTTTTTAGTATTCACATAGTAAACAAATTAAACTGAATATGCATGATAGCTCATACATATTCAATTCATCTAACATGTTTAGTACACCAACATTCTATTCTTTAAATTTTCATGTTGTGACATATATAGATTAAATTCTAGAGCGATTATTTAGGGACTTGATGATAATAATTGATAAGAAATTAAGAATGCTAATTTTTAGTGCTTGAAATGCATAAAGACAAAGTTAAAAGCTTAGAAAAAGAGAGCAAAAATGAGGCAAACTTTAGAGAATAAGCCAATGCAAGGCCAATATGACCTACAAAGAGTTGTTAGCATATATATTATCTCATGACTTTTGCTTTGGAGCTCACAAGAGGAGATTTTTCTCTCTTTTTGAGACAGGAGAACGCTTGGATTGAGATGGATTGATTTGGGGCCTAGCCAGACCGAGAGCTACAATATTGGATGTTGATTATTCTTGTTTGGCTTCTAAGATTGGGACTGACTCAATGCTTGCCAGAAAGCATCTATATCTCCAAACGGATCCTTACAGCAAAGACAACCAATAAAAGAAAACTTAATCCAACAAAGAAAAAGAAAAAAACAATAAACAAATCAAAAGAAAATTTAAGAGAAAATCCATGCTAAGTTTAAATGTTGAAAATAGTATGACTATTAGAATATAAATATATTACTTTCGACCGTTTACTACTGTTGGAACAGTGGCTCTAATACAAGAGATGATAAGTACAAGTAGAGATTAAACAGATAGCAACTATAAGTGTAACACCCTAATTTTTTTAAAATCTTGATTTAATACTTTATCCCCAATCAAAGAGATTATACAAAATGATGGAGGCCATGATTGAATTTATTATCTTGTAGATTTTTTTTTTTTTTTATAGATTTCCAGTGAATGAAAATTGATAAATATAAATATAGTGTATATACAAGTGTATGGGTAATGGGTTATGTGTATGTATATAAGTACTATATCTTAATTACATAAATGTGTACAAGGAAATGGTAATTAAATACAAAGATTTATTTAGTCTCATTTTTTAATTGAGATTGATTAATTAAGTTAAAGAGTTAGTGGAGGGTAGGGTCATGATGAGATGAATGGCTTAGATTAGGTTGAGTTTAGTGATGGGGAGTTACATGGCTAAGATGAACTTGATTCTAGTGATGAGGAGGTTGCAATAGAAGGAGAGGATTGGGAACTATTTGAGGGCAATTGGCAAGAAGAAATGGGGGAAAACTATATTTTTTTCTTCTTCCTTCATCTCTCCCTCAATCAGGATCTCTCCCAATCTCTTCCTCTCATCTTCTCTTATCTCTCAAGAATCTCAGAAATTTTCATCAAATTTCTCCTATCACTCTCAATCTCACTCTCTCCCTAATCCCTAATATCATCCCTCTGGTGTTGGGCTGCGGCAGTAACAGCAGTTGCCGCAGCAGGCTGCCTGCCCGGCGGTTTGGGCAAGCGCAAGCGGCGATCGACAGAGAAAGTGAGGGAAATCATCTTGTATTCGTTCCTCTCCTTACCTTGTTAAAATTCTAAAATTTTCTTGAATGTTTAAAGTCTGAAATTTTCTTGAATTGTTAGAATGCTATAATTTCCTTAATTGTTAATTTTGAAATTTTCTTGAATTGTTAAACTCTGAAATTTTCTAGAATTAGTAGAGGAGTTTCCCTTTTGTCAAGTGTTATACCTAGATGTCATTGATTGGTAGAAAATGGGGAGGCCTATGTTTATTTGTGTTGAGAAACTTAAAGCCATATTCCTTCATGGTTGTCATTCTAGAGTTGGATGAAAATTGATGACTTGATGGAGGTAATGAAGGTGAGTAGGGATATTCTTCTAGCATAAAAGAATTGATTTGTTTGCTAAGATTTTGATTTAATCCTGAATATTAAGTCTATTGTGGTGTATGTTGCATGTTTCATGTGAGTAGAGTCTTTAAAGTTTGATGTTTGGATCTATTTCTCTCCAATACTCTGAAGGCATTCAAACAATAAGCTGATAGCTGAAAGATTTATTCGAAATTTACTTTTCCAAATTAGGTACTCGTATCATGGTGATTTTTTCCACAAAAGTAAGAATAGATATGAAAGCAGTTGGCCATAAAATTCGCACTAAACTAATCTTCAAATAGAAATCATTTTTTTGCTCAAATTGTGGCAAAATTGAAAAGCGGGCGAGCGAGAGAACTAGACGCAAGTGGAGCTTGTTAGAACTTGTTAAAGGGAGTGAGTGTTTTCCATGGAAACATAGCTTGTTCTAAGTTAGAAATTTTATGTGAACTAGTTAGATGAGTTAACGAACATTACTCTGATTTTGTGAAGCTACAAGGCCTGAAAGATCTTGGTACTTGTGTCTTAGTGGCAGAAAAGTGTGTTGGATTTGGATGACGAAATTATTCAAGAATTTGGAGGGTTATGACTCGATACATTATTGACGTGATAATTTTTGTTTAATTTCCGGTGTAGCAAGTAGAGCGATATAGAACTATCCTATCGAATTGTATATAAATTTCAGAGTCTTAGTGCTAGATCAAGTGACGCTCTTGATCCAATGGTATTAGATTACAACTCTCTGACCTCCGTGTAAATAAATGTTCTCATGAAAGAGCTTTTGTCCTTGCATTATATTGTTCCAAATTCAGGTGTGTATATTGTTATGGGCATGTCTACCTCATTAAATATTTACTGGTGTATTCGTCCAGACACTTGGAAAGTCTGACATGTTTAGAGGTATTGATGCATTTGGGTATGTCGTGTATATTATGTCGAGACGAATTTATAGATCCAATAATTAGGTAGAATTAACACAAATCCTATTGGCAAAAGAAAAGGAAGACAACATGAGGATTTACTCAATTTCTCTCTCCTTTCGCACATTAGTTTAGAAGCGATAGGTTCAAGAGGTTCAGGATAACTAAGGAATATGACATGTGGCAAGTATTGTAATTTTAAGTGAATAAGAAATAAGTTTTAATAACGCATGTTGTTACAAATTAATAACATTATCCAGTGTTGCAGGTGTTACAACTCACAATTGTCCTGAAATGATATGACTGTGGTTTCTGACTCTGTGATTGAGGGATAGGATTAGGCTGAAAATTTTATTGACAATAGTCACAAGTTGGGAGTATTACGATAAAAGGGTGTAAAAGGAGATTGTAATATAATTTCTATGTTACTTGTCTATAAAAAATAGTATAGTACTAACGTTGCACTAGGTATTGATGTTTTAGACTTTAAGTTGCTTAGAGGCAAATTTCTGATACAGGTAGAACAATGTATTATATATATAAGGTGTCTCAATATCCTTATTTCAATAGTCCAGTGCATGTAGATCATCAAAGTAAACCATCGTGGTGAAATATTCTTCATAGTCAACTTCTAGGCAATAAGTTCTCAAGTTTATGAGATTTAGTTATCTGAATATTATGTGCGAAAGTCTTGATCCATAAACTCATAATATATGGGTAATACGGCTGCAGGAGTCCTTTCAAGTTTTATTCAAATAACACTTCATTGATCACATTGACTATGAACAATAACTAATTGCTTTCTCAATGGTAAGAAAGATCAAATGTTAATGGTTAACTATAAAACTGGCGCAACAGAAGACTATGAAAAAATGTAGTACGGATACCACATGGTTATGAGCTAAGAAAACTATATCTACTTATATTGTCTTATGGAGATGTGAATTGAGATTTGAGCAAATCAAACAATTGGTGGTCGGTATCTGTAGAGGATACCTAGCTTTAATTTGTGTGATTAAATCAATAATTACGAAAGAAGTAATTATGAAAATCAGTGGAGTTCAAACTAATAATTACGAAGTCGGTAACAATGTTGCTAATGAATTGACTAATAATACTGGTAGCGTTAATTGACTAATTGAACGAATAATTATTGTATTAGAATTTCTGGGGGAACTATACTGAACAAATGAGTGTTAAGAAACTAGTGATGTTAGAGGTACGAATGAAAACATGGGCAGTCCATTGATGTAAATAGAAATCCAACATTAGTACTGATATACAAGTATAAATGATTATAAGAGTTTCTTCGAAAAACTATATTGATAAACTAAAGATGAATAATAGATAACTGATTGATTTTGCTCATTTTTCATATAGTTATTGATACATGTGTGCACCCACATCTAAGCGATGATCGTTTAAAATCATAATG
Organism: Agave tequilana; assembly: GCA_038442645.1. NCBI lineage: Eukaryota > Viridiplantae > Streptophyta > Magnoliopsida > Asparagales > Asparagaceae > Agave > Agave tequilana. Next base: position 10,291 of record JAVJIF010013417.1, on the reverse strand, counting down.
TATGTTGAATATATGAAATTGATGGGGATGTAACTTGAAACATAGCTAGAAAATTGTACACCTATAGTGATAATTATTTTTACCCTTCAAGCAAAAAATTAGTATTTGTCTTGTCGATGAATTGATTTTCATGACGTGTATGCATTGGAAATTTCATGAACTTGGCTGTATGCTACATATTTGAATATTGATATGTAGTAACACGACCTAGAAGGCTGAATACTTAACAAAGTAAATGAGAACCTGACTCATAAAAATCGAGATGGATAGATCACTACAGTGTTAACTTGTAGCTTATATATATGCATATACATATATGGTGTATCATATATGGACGTTAAGAGATATAATTGACAAGCTAAAAGGTAAACCATAATAAGAGGTAGGTGTTCGCATTGTGACAAATTAATCGTTACTTGTGCTTATGTATCTGTGTGCATATATATCTGTTACATTATACATATCGGAGGAAGGGGTCGAGCGGGAGCCGGTAAGAGGGAGAAGACGGTGTTATTCTTACACACACACACAGATATATATATATATATATATATATATATATATATATATATATATATATATATATATATATATATATATATATATATATATATATATATATATATATATATATATATATATAGGGGTTACTGTACCTCAGCCGGCAAGCTGAGAGACTTCTCTCAGCCGGCGGACGTGGCAAAATCACCGCCCCACATCTGTCATCAATTTTCGCGGACAAATCTTGAAAAATCCCGCCCAATTTAATGCCAGTCACCTCAACATTGTATTTTCCGAAAATACCCTCCCTCACAACTTTCTACCGTATGTAAAAAAAGTTGGCTACCAAAAAATTTACAGCTCTAAAATTTCAACCGGCGCTTCTGATCCAAAATAGTTATTTTCTTTCACAAATTTGATCCTTTTTTTAAAGAATATATTGCAACTGATGGCGCCTAAGAAATCATCCGTAGAAAAAGGTACTACAAAAATTGATATTTTCAAAATTTTTTAGCGTTTGTGTATTTTAATAGTTTTTAATTTTTTCCAGATTTATTTCCGAGGTCGCAATTTTTTTTTAATTTTTTTTTAATCTTGAAACCATGGTCGCAGTTAAGAAAGAGATTTTGAAACTTTAGATGTCGAATAAATTTTTAAATTTATAAATTTTGTAACATGATGATAAAGGTCCTATTTTTTTCACCTTTTTTTTTTATTTTCTTCTATTTTTACTATGTCTTAGTATATTCGAAAAAATTGATGTGCATACACTGCATGCGACCTCGGTCGCAATTGTTTAAATATGAGTTGTCGTCACTTGCGACCAAGGTCGCAGTGTATTTAACGTCATTTATTTTATCATACTTGGGTCGCAGTTGTTTCTGATTGCAGTGTAGTCTTATGCGACCTTGGTCGCAGTGTCGAAACGAGTCGCAGTTGTTTTTGATGCACTGTAGTCCTGGGCGACGTAGGTCGCAGTGTCGACCCGGCTCGCAGTTATTTCTGATTGCACTGTAGTCTTATGCGACCTTGGTCGCAGTGTCGTCCCTGGTCCAAGTTTATGTTTGCAAAGTATGACTGCGACCGTGGTCGCAGTTTATAAAAGAAAATATGCTTTTTACAAACATTGGTCGCAGTGTATGATTGCACTGTAGTCTTATGCGACACTGGTCGCAGTGTCGTCCGGGTGCAAGTTGTTTGTGTTTACATTGTATGACTCTGAATTCGCATTTTATTAGAAACAAATATGCCTTTGACCCCCTTATAATTTTTAAATGATCATTGGTCTGAACTGTTTATTTTTTCTTACTATGTAGGTAAACAACAGATAAAGGTTCGTCCTCTGAGATCAAGCCTGAAACCTATGTGCGAGCTGATGAAGAAATTTAAAAAGTACATTCAAGCAGATTTCGTAGAGGCGATGAACAATACCCCATTTGGCCCAATCTTCATGGCGTTCTACAATGAACAATTTGGGGCTGAAAAGAGTCTAAAATCAAACGTTGTTGTGCTGCGTATTGTAGACCAGTATGATAGGATACAAGAACCTTTAGAATTGGGGGCAAACAGATTGAGTTAACAGTGGAGGATGTTGCCATCATATTTGGTCTACCTATCATTGGGGCAGATTTTGTGATGAATAAAACATGTACAATGAAAGATAGAGGGGTGATAAAACATTATTTCCCCAATATAAAGAAGATCACTAAAGTATCCATTGAAGATGCTTTGGATGATCTTCTTGTCAAGAAGAGGCGGAGAGGTGTATTGGATGTGACAAAGGATGAACAGATTGAGCAGCAAATGACTTTACATGAAATTATAAGAGACATGCACAGACTTGCAGCTCAAGACTTTACCACATTAATCATCCTATACATGTCGGCCACTCTTTTCTTCTCTGGCAGTAAATGTACGGTGCCGTGGTATATTGTAGAACAGATTGCCAATATGCAGCTGATGAGGATAATATGCTGGGCAAAAGCTGTTTGGCAATTCCTGATTGAGTCAATGGACATCTTCAGGCAAACCACGTACGAGCTGCAAGGATGCTCCGTGCAAATAATTGTAAGTACAAATCTAAAATTTGGCCAACATTGTATGAAATTTACCCAAAAAAATTGTGCATATCTGTGTAAACTAATTTAATTTTCCTTTTTTGCAGTATTGGCTATGTGAGAGGGCTCCTATTTTTGAGCCGAGGTCTGGTTTGGAGGACATAACCCCACGCGTTTTAAGATGGGACCTCCAAAATATTAGTAGATCTCTACTTGAAGTTGATCTAAGTGAGATTGACGGCAATATTGTAAGTTAGACTTCTTTTTATTTTCAGTACAAATAAAATGAGACCATAGTCGCAGTATTGAGCTGCACCTTTCGCAGTTCGTTTTGTGCCTGACAAACAATGTGCGACCATGGTCGCATTCTCCTGAAAATACCTTATACATGGAATGCGACCATGGTCGCAGTGTTGACCTGCATGACTTGGCCAGATAATTTGGGCATGACAAACATACTGCGACCATGGTCGCATTCTTTTCAAAAAATACTTCATAAATAAACTGCGACCATGGTCGCAGTATCATTATTTCATTGTTTTATTTTTAACTTTACTTTTTCTGTTTATTTTCAGATTTTGAATCGAATGGGTAACCTCTCTATTGCTGAAAAAAATATGGTTGGCCTTCCTGTTGAAGGGGAAGAGGAGGAGGAAGAAGAAAAAGCAGAAGCAGAAGATGAAGAAGGAGAAGAAGAAGAAGGAGATGAAGGAGGCCATACATATAATGAAGCTGACATCCCGGCGGAAAATGAGCCAGAAGCGGCTGAAACGAGTGAGCAACATCCATCTTTTAAAGGTTATTTGCCACCACCACGGGATGATCAAGCTGAAGAGATAAAAGAGTTGAGCTCTCAAAATCAGCACTTGAGAGAATATGTTTCTCAGCTCGAAATGAAAATTGAAAAAATGGAGACTGAGAGCAGACTCAAGGCTGAATTAAAAATAAAAAAGAAAGAAAAAAGAGAGAAGAAAAAACTAAAAAGGCAGCAGAGGAAATTAAAAGTTAAAGAAGAGGAAGAAGAAGAGCTGCTGAGAGCAGCCGCTGCTGCGGAGAAGGAGAAGGAGAAGAAGAGGGAAGAAGAGAAGGAAAAGAAGAAGAGGAGGAGAGAAGTGGAGGAGAAGGAGAATAGAAGAATGGAAGAGGAGGAGAAGGAGAATAGAAGAAGGGAAGAAGAGGAGAATGAAAGGAGAATGAGGGAAGAAGAAGTGAAGGAGAAGAAGAGGAGGGAAAAGGAGGAGCAGGAAAAGGTGGAGAGGAGGAGGGAAGAGGAGGGGCAGGAAATGAGGAGGAGGGAAGAGGAAGAGAATGAGAAGAGGAGGAAGGTGTTGGCGGAGTTAAAGAAGAAGAGGGAGAAAAAGATGAAAGTGGCAGAGGAGAAAATTAGAAGGAAGGTTGAAGAGGAAAAGGAGCAGAAAAGAATGAAGGAACAGATGGAGAAGCAGGCTGAAGAGAAGAAGAAGAAAAAACTGAAAGAGGATAGAATCATGGGTTCTGAGTCTATTTTAAATATTACTGGAGAAGATATGCCAAGTTTTTCTCTGAATATAAGTCAAATGACTCAAGAAATTCAAAGAGATAAAGCTTCTGAAGAAGGAATTCAAGAACATACTCCGCCTCAGAAGCAATCCTCAAAAGAAGCTGTTTTGGAATACTCTAAAGAACGATAGAAAGGGGAGTCAAAGAACGCAGGCGCGCTGAAAGAGATCGCGATGACTCCGACTTCGTTTATCCAAAACAGAAGAAGAAAAAAAATGAACATCCTCTTCCACAGCCTGCGGCTGTGAGTTCTGCCACTGGTTTCGGTGACAAAGAGATTTCCTCTACAGAGCCAAAATCAAGAGAATTGACCGAAACCGGAACATACAGAAATCTGCAGCCCCATCAACAAGCACTTGTAAAAAATTTCTTCGACAAGTCCTTCTCTGAATAAGTTAATTCATATCACAGAAATCTGTTATACCTTTATATAAGAATAATTAAATTACTAACCTTGTTTTGAATATCTTGCAGTTCTACTGCGTATCAAGATACCGAGAACGGAATCATATTACAAGGAATGACATTGAGGACCTGATATTCAGTAGAGAGTTAGATGCAAATATAATTCATTTCTACATGCAGCATCTAGAGAAGGGAAAAGGATTAAAAGCATATTCTTCCGGAGCGAAGCTTGGGTAAAAATTTACTTTCTCCTTTAAGGTTTACTATAATATCAATTGTGGAACAGATTACTTATATTCTCTATCTCTGTGTAGGCATGTACTGCGACTAAGGTCGCAGCTGCGACTAAGGTCGCATTTTATAATTAAAATGTACTGCCACTAACTAATGTACTGCGACTAAAGTCGCAGTTTATAATTAAAATGTATTGCGACTTAACTCATGTTCTCATCTGTGTAGGCATGTACTGCGACTTAGGTCGCAGTTTATAATTAAAATGTATTGCGACTAACTCATGTTCTCTCCGTGTAGGCATGTACTGCGACCATGGTCGCAGCTGCGACTAAGGCCGTACTATCTAATGTACTGCGACTAATGTCGCAGTTTATAATTAAAATGTATTGCGACTAACTCACGTACTGCGACTAAGGTCGCAGAATAAAAACAAGACACTGCGACCTTGATCGCAGTGTCTTGTTTTGACTTAATGACTTCTTATTATAATTAATTTTTTTCTTATATTTTATATTCATTTTGTAATTTATTTTTTTTCTTGTCCGCAGCACGGTGTTGTAAATAAAAGTGAAGATTTGGAAGATCATTTCATCAAGCAGAAGCTGTTGAAAAACTGGACAGCTGATGTGCACTACATGTTCTTCCCGATCAATCACAAACATAGTGCCGACGAACCCGGATTTCACTGGACCTTATTGGTATTTGATGCCGATACACAAGAGTGGAATTTTTACAACTCTTTGGTTCCAGCTGACAAAAAAAGTAGTATATTACAGCTTTACCAAAAAGATGCAAGAACAATGGTGAGTTGAAATTTAATATTTCAATTACTGAAAACTGGCATTTAATTTTATTAATACTAATTTTTGTTTCTATTGACATTGCAGAAAGAAAAATTATTACAGATTTTTGAGATTGATTTCAATAAATTAATGAGAAGAATAAATATAAATACGCAAAATGCCCCCAACAACCAAACAGGTATATAAATTTTTGACATCTCCTTACCTTTCATATTTTCTACCTTATTTTAGTACAAAAAATCTAATTTCAATCAATGAATACTCTATGAAATTTTCAGTGTTGATTGCGATGTATATGTATGCAAGTACATAGAAAGCATAGCGTCTGGTAGTCCATCAACTGTTGATACTGTTACGGATGCTCATGTACGGAGACTAAGAAGTGAGCTTGCATACATGATACTTGCAGATAGAGAGAAGAGTTGGGATGAAGAAACAGAAATTATACGAAGGATGAGATTTGAAGACTGACAGTTGACAAATTATTGATGTAACACAATTTTTTATTTTATAAATGTAAAAATAATTGCAATTGCAATTCATTGAATAATTTTTTTATTTTATTGATTTAATTTATAAACAATTCTATACATTTATTTATTATAAGTTCCATTGATTATTTCCAATCTACATTTTGTTACAACTTGAATTTTACTATTGCGTCTTGATGTTAGAAACAAACATTCGTTCAGTAATTGTATTGCGACCAAAGTCGCAGTAATGAACTGTTTGAGATACAGCGTTCCTTGTACAGTGACACTTTAATCAAGACAGCGATCACGGTCGCAGTTACTTAATCATTTATCAGTTCCCAATGCGACTATGGTCGCAATAATGAAATGTTTTGATTTTTAAAGTAATTTAAAGTTATAGTGTATTAAACTGTTTTGGATAACTGAACAAAACTGCGACCTTGGTCGCAGTTGCTGGTGGGAGTCTTAATCAAAAACAATTGTGACCTTGGTCGCTATGCATTTTAATATAAAGCAAACACCTACCTAATGTATTGCGACCTTAATCGCAGTCCATGTATTGCGACCCTAGATTGCAATTACTGGCCATCTTTATCAATAACAACATTGCGACCTTGGTCGCAATTAACCATGTACACTGCGACCAAAGTATCTGACTAACGTAACAGTTTAAATGTACTACATTATATACAAAAAAATATACTCTAAAGAAGAATTTTGTAGCAGTAGAACTTTAAAGTACAACTACATACAAAAATAATACACTAGAAATCAAAAAATGATAATAAATCTGATTATAATGACACGCCAGTGGCGGACTGCGACTTAATTTCTCTACACTGTGCGACCATGGTCGCACTTCATAAAAAAATGAAGTCTTTGTTCCTTCAAGGTGGAGGCAACCCAAACCTACTTCTTCTGCCAATAAAAAAAATAAATAGTAAGAATTTTAAAGATTAATCGGTATAAAAAAATGATTAACAGTTTAATGTAATACCAGTAGTAAGGACAACCAGTCCTGTAATGGCCCAGCTCTTGGCAGTTACCACATCTCGATGCTTAACTTCCTTCTGATATATAGAATCTTCAAAACCAGACTTAAGCCTGGATGCAGCTCTAGGCCTCCCCTTGGTTGGTACACAGGACCAATTGGATCACGTATATTCAATTCTTCACCATCGCAATACGACAACGGATCCACTGGAACCACCGCAGTTTTAGGCTGTGATGAATGATCATTTCCTGACATGGCTCTGTGTTCTCTAGTGGTATCTTGGGCAAAACTTTCCAAAACTGCCTCCAACTTTGAAAGATTTTCATCAGAATCAGCGACCATCTCAAGAATTGCATTAAATTTTGAACGTACTGTCCACAATCTAGCCGTCCGTGGAGTGCCCTGACTGGGAAAAGGCTTCATGCCATTTTCAATTGCAACGTTTTTGTAACGAGCATCCAACCTCCATCTCTGAAGTATATATGATTTCGGTCTATGTGTAACGTGATTGCGCCACAAAATACACAGAATATGTCTACATAGGATACCCTCTGTTTCAAATAACGAGCAACTACAAGAAACATGAAGTTCCTCACGCTTATCATAAATTACCTTTTCCCAGTTGTCTTTTGATTCTGAAAATTACCAACCAAATATATTGATCCAGGTTTGTCATGTTCCACCTCATCTGAAAATAGTGTCATTACAACTGCCCATTCCTCTTTGAACAACTGAAAAATCTTCGATGTATACAACTTCGAAACCTGTATCTCATATGGATTGGATGTACAATTGGGCACAGAATTCAAACCCCTAAAATCTTGAAGAGATTCAGATGTACGACGGGAAGCAACAGCTTTATCATATTGGTGAACAAATTCCACTAGTTTAGTGTTTGAGTTAACAAAACCATCAAAGAAGGAATTAATACTCTCGGACCTCTGACTGGTTGTCATTCCAGCACAGAAAACATCCTTGAGATATGCATTAATCCAATGTCCACGGAGCCTGTACATCTTCATCAACCAACTGTCATCTTCTTCTTCTAACTGATATTTTTCATTCATCAGACGCCATCGTTCCTCACAAGTGCTTATATCGTGGGAGTGTACCAAGCATGGAAATCGGAGACCATATCTTCTCCATACTTGTTTGACATTGGGATTTGTTTGCTCTGCAATATGTTCCGCACATGCCAGAAACAGTAACGGTGCCGAGAAGTTGGGAAAACAATCTTGATGGCGTCACCAATTTGCGCATCCTGATCAGTAATAATCAGCTTCGGTCCAACTCCATGCATGCACTTGAGCCATTTTTGGAATAACCAAACAAAAGTATCCCTCTGCTCATCAGCAAGCAATGCACAGCCGAACAAAAATTGACTGCCGGTGATGATTTACTCCAGTGAATGGAGCAAATGGCAAGCTCAAGTGATTAGTCCTGTATGTTGTGTCAAAAACGATCACATCACAGAACCTCAGATACGAAGAAATAGCTCTTCCATCAGCCCAAAAAATGCTTCTAAGTGTGCCCGCGTTATCGACTTCACTTGAAAAGAAGAATTCTGGATCGGTCTCGGTTTCTCTTGAAAAATATTGATAATAGCAATAAACTCATGACCGCAGTTATTTCTACGTTGACGAGTGAAATCAATAACTTGTTGAGGGCTCACTTCTTCACAGCCTTCTCCCTGGCTCATTGCATTAACAACGCGGGAAATATTTGAAGGCCGCATTCCAATATCAACCAGATTGGTCATAATGCTTCTGCTAATTTTGAACGATGATTCTGGTGAGAGTAATGGTGATGGTACCTTATCCGAGCTTGACAATTCATGTGAATGAGTATCAACAAATTTGTGATAACCAATGTCTTTTATCCAAAAAAAACGAAGACGGATATGCATCTCAGTAGGACAAGCTACTCTAGTGTTAACTCGACGATGCACTGTAAGCCCCTCTTGTCTTTTGTCACACAACTTCTTCAGACCTTCCTTGTTGCAGCAAAATTTTCTACAAATAATCTCATAAGGAGACTTCCGTGACTTATCTGTACCTTTTCTTCTCACGCTAAAACCTCTATTCCTTGCAAAACAATTGTAGAAATTGTATGCTTCCATATCCGACAGGAACTGTTTCCCTATAAACTTATCTGAGCTTCCAGACATTTCTCCATGTGCATTCATATCCTACAAAAAAACAATTACACGAATTAAATGATATAAATATTTTTTAGATATCACTGTAATATAAAAATAATTTATATAAATGCAACCAAGGTCGCAAGAGATGAAAACAATGTTACTTCTTATTAAAATACTGCGACCAAGGTCGCAGTTATCCGTATGAGAAGAAATCAATATTACTTCTTACTAAAGACTGCGACCTAAGTCGCAGTAAAAAAAAAATAAGATTTCACATACGACATGAAATCTATAATACTCCTTTATTGAAGACTGCGACCTAAGACGCAGTTATACGTATGTGAAGAAATCTTATTACTCCTTACTAAATACTGCGACTTAAGTCGCAGTTATCCGTATGTGAAGAAATCTATATTACTCCTTACCAAAGACTGCGACTTAAGTTGCAGTTACCCGTATGTGACGAAAGCTATATTACTCTTTACAAAAGACTGCGACCTAAGACGCATACCCAAAAAAAAGATTTCACAGCCGGAGATTTTTCCAATAAGATTGCGACGAATATGTGACGAATATTAAAAACGGTCGCATTTTTGAAACTTTAAATCATTTGTTATAGGTCGCAGTACCTCATAGACTTAAAGAGAAAAATTCAATATTAAGAAATTATTTTTTAAAAAATGAAACAATTAAAACATGTTGATCGGGCATGCAAAGATGTCAACCCTTCAAGATTTTCAATATTCTGAGAGAAAGTAGAACCAGATGCAATATCTTCCATATTTAGATCGCCAGTAGACTGCTCAGACGTCGACATTTAATATTTTGGAGAAAAAAATTGATCTGAAAAGATTTTATATTTTCAGAAAAAGTTAACGCAGGCTGAAAAGGAGAAACTAGATCTTTCAAAAAGAGGTAAGGAAATAGGGGAAAAAGTAATTTATATAGAATAACCTAAAACCTATAAAGAGCGGCAAAAAATAATAATAAACAATAAGGAAGGTTACAGAAAGAGTTGCTTTTCATAAGGGGTATTTGGTAATTTAACTTCTTCCTAAAAGCGTGCCGCGAGTCAGTGAAGTGACAAATTGAGCCACGTCACCGCAGGCTGAGAGAGTACTCTCAGCCCGCAGGCTGATATA
>JAVJIF010013416.1:0-102434 GCA_038442645.1 Agave tequilana | reverse complement strand
TTTCTTTTCTTTCTCCCCCCATTGACTTCCTCCCCTGCCACCTGCTCCCAGCCGCCCGCTGCCTGCAGCAGCAGGGCTGCTGCTGCAGCCCTCTCTCCCCCCTCCAAAAAATTCATCATTTCTTTTCCTTCTCCTTTTCTATATAAACTTCCATTTTCCTTTTCCTTTTCATTTCAAAATCCAAAATCAATTTCATCTCCTTCAAAAAACAAACTAAACCCATCTTCTCCAACACACCACCGCCGCCTCCACCATCGGAGCCACCGCCGCACCACCAACCCTAGGCCGGCCAACCACCTCGCCCACACCTCCTCTCCACTCCACCACCTCCTTCAACCTCCACCAACATTCTCCACCTCCAATTTCAACAAAACCCACCACCATCACCTCCCTTCCTCCAAAATTCATCACCACCTCCATCATATTCTCCATTTCCACTATCCCATCATCACCTCCTCCTCCTCCTCTAACTCCCCAACACCACAATCACCACCACAACCACCATAACCACCACCACCACCAACTACCACCACCTCCTCCATCAACACCAAATAACCACAACACCCTAACTCCACCTCTCCTCCCCTCACCTTGGGGGCGCGCGCACGCCCCACCACTACCGGTGGCGGCGCCGCCGCCGCCCATCCCACCATTTCTTTTCTTTCTTTCTTTCTTTCTTCTTCTCTTTCTTTCTTTCTTTCTTTCTTTCTTTTCTTTTCTCTTTTCCCTAAATAAAAACCCACTTTTCTACATTCCTAAAATACCCATACCCTCATTTTCAAATTACTTTTTCATATTTACAACCATACCCCTCCCCTTTTTATTCCTATTCCTTTTCTAAAATACCCTATTTTCCCTCTCCTTCTCTTTCTCTCTCTCTCCTCCTATAACTTTCTCTCTCCTCTCTCTCTCCTCTCTCATTCCCTCTCTAATATTTATATAAATATTTATATTTATATACTTTAATATATATTTATGGGCTAGTGGCTTGCTCGCACCGGTTCGCGAATTTCTCGAATATTAACCGGTATCCCGGTTTCAAGCTAGTACATTTCTTTGACATTTCTTTCTTTATTACCATCGTTTTATATTTAATCATTATTATCTTGCTTTTAATATGATGTCTCTTTATGTAAGTTGGTATATGTTATATAAATGATTTCTAAAATTATCATGTTTTATAAATAGCTGCCGGCCGTTATTATACTTTGTCGAACCGGTATTATACCGGGTATGCCTAAATTTGCTCCCGCTTCACTCGGCTTCGCATGGTTAATAAATAGATAAATTTATTATTGTTAGAAATAATGTTGTGAAGAGTTTGATATGTTTATGCCATTCTCCTTTACCATGTTACGTGACCGGTTGATACCTAGTATTTGATGTTGCGACTCTCACCTACATATTAGTTACCTGACCCTGATATATATACACTGGTACTTGCCATGCTTATTATTTGATATCTGATACCGGTACTTGTCATGCTATACTTATTATTGATATTTGATACCGGTACTTGCCATGCTAGACTTATCACTTGATATCTGACACCGTTACTTGTCATGCTTATCACTTGATATTGACACGGGTACTTGCCATGCTATACATATTACTTGATATCTGACACTGGTACTTGCCATGCTATACTTATCGCCTGCTACCTGACACCTGATATAATAACACTTGATACTTGACATGCTATCACCCGGTACTAGTACACTTGACCTGATATTGTGGCATCTGTATTATTTTACATATTCATGACTATTACTTTTACGGGGACTTGGCATGATTATTATACTGTTACCAATATTTGGTACTCCTAAACTCCTGTACTCTTGAACTCCTGTACTCCTGAACCCATGAAAAAGGATGACTCCTGATATTTTACTCCTGATATTATACTCCTATTAATTCCCGTAGTTGGATAATCATGGTTATACAGTATACACTTGTGGACATTATCTTTGGGCGATATATATAATAAAATACTCAACTTACACTGGGTGGGGGAAACTGATGAAAACCGGTATGATGTCATGTTTATAATGGTGATATTTTTGAAGTGTCGTGTGGGCGAGTAATGATAAGTCCTCGGAAGCAGTAGCTTGAATATGAAGTGTCGTGTGGGGCGCGTAATGATAAGTCCCCTGAAGCAGTAGCCTGTACTTCTGAGCTAGCCCCGGGCAAAGACGGGACCCACTATAAATATGAGCCATCAGATTTATCAATTTTCAAATAATAACTCGTCTCATTCATAAGTGGATGCATGTGTACCATAGCACATACAAAAACATATGAATCGGATGAATAACATAAAACAACCAAACAGTAATAAGGTTAGGAACATGTGATATTTGGTCTCTCCTTTGTTCGGATCCTGGTACTCACATATCAGACCCGGGTAAGTTCTACAGGGTGCGAACTCTAGTATGGACTATCGGTAATGTGAGGCGCTGGTAGGGAGGCGATTGAATATCAAACGGTACTGATTATTAATATTGGATAACTTAAAATACAACACACCTTTATATTCCAGTTATAGTATTATGTCCTGAGTTAACACATTGCTTTATGACACATGATGATTACTCTAGACACACTCTAGTTCTGTTACTCTTAGGGCAACTCAAGTTGTATAAACTTAGACGATGGCGACATGAGATATATGGTATATAGATGAGAGTTTCCTTGTTTGGATTATCCCCTTGACGCATCTGTCCCGTGGATCCATAATCTGAGCTTGTACAACTAGTTTTGTCCATACTTGTATTTATCATATTTAACTTATTTACTGCATGTTATATGTACCTATACTCTTTATACTGCCTTCTATGCATGTTTTCAGTTTCAGATTCATCAATATGCATGATTTTCTGCCATTCTTTTAACTTACCTTATGCTATTTGTTATTACTTTACCTGCATACTTAGATCACATCACTTGATCATGCACATGTGTACCTATTATGCACACCATTTGGCTTTATATACGTACTCGCAGGATTGCGTCTGATAACCCTAAATTTTCATGTCCAGATTCTAGTGCTCGGACCTTGGTGGCCTTGCTGTAGCGGATCAGAGTATGCAGCGGATCCTTCCATGACGATCAGAGTGCAGCAGAAGTTTAGATCATCACCACAGCTTTTCCTCCCAGTCCTCTCATGTTTGGCTCCCGAGGCCCTCTTGCTGCTCGTGAGCACCTCTCAGCTTTTGTATATATCTTCACATTATGTACTATTGTATTTTCTAGTGATGTAATATTTCTATAATATTGTATCTCTTTCTGTGATAATCATGTACTTGTACTATTCTGTTGAATGTATATTATCACTATGCTTCCACCTCTGATTCTTGCCTGTACTGAAGCTTAGCGTATATACGTGAGAGTATTTCCGACCTGCGTATAGACGTCGTAGTGACGTCTCCGTACCCCCGGGATCGGGGCGTCACAGGATGGTATCAGAGCCTAGGTTCTAACATCCTCAGTACAACTAGTTGGCAGATTAATGACATATTAATCTGCAGCTGGAGAGCATGAGTCTTGAATATACATTCCAGTCGCAAGTACAGTGTTATCATTTCCTTCTCCAATCGCATCTTTCCTTGGATCTTGAGACCCTTCTATCATTTCAGCTTCTTCCTGTCATTCATTTAATCAACTCAGATATTTTGTGTCCTGAGTCGGTAATCTTCCTTACCCTTCATCATATTATCATCGCTTCATACTTTATCATATTATCATCGTTGACTGTAATCTCTTCCATGTTCATCTCCCTCCTTATAGAAATTTTGAGTACGAAATTTTGTTTAGGTGGGTAGATTGTAGCACCCCGTTCCAGGGATACGTACCCAGATACGCGTCTCGACTGTTTCAAACGTATTATTATAATTTTCTTCCAGTATTTATTTTTAAGTTGTGATTTCTCATATTTTTGGTATCAGATCTGGATTCTTAGTCTTAGGGTGAGCCCTGACCCGGACCGGGAACCCGATACCGGCATACCACCTGATTTGACCTTTACGGTAGTCTGATTTGACCAATTTCAATTTCAAACATTATTTTTATAATATTTTAGATTTTTCATAATTTTCTGAAATTTTTCAGAATTATTTTGCAAAATCTCCAAAACCGGTGTCGGTCGGCATCGCTGACTAATTCTCAGATTTTTTTGTTTTTAAATGGGATTGAATTTTTAAAAATAGATTTCACGTTACTTCTTAGAATTTCATTTTCTACCTAAATACATTTTTTGAGATTTTTCTAAATTTATCAAAATTTGACCGATTCTAGTGTCGGTCGGTATCGCCTAAGAATTTTTAATTCGAAAACTACATTGAATTTCTCAAATCCGATTTCACTGGATATCTTAAATAATTTTACTATTTTTGAGAATTTTTCGGAACTTTTCTGAAACAGTCGAATTTTCGCCCCATTTAAATAATAATATTTTTTACCGACGATTTCTTTTCTTACTTTTTTCCTTCTCTACTCCCCTACTTTTTACTTCCAGAAATTTTAATAAATAAATTATTTAATAATAAAAAATTTTATACTATTTTATTTTTCTTTATCTTAGTTTTTCTTTTTCTTTAAATTTCTATCTTTTTCTTTCTTTTCTTTCTTCCCCCATTGACTTCCTCCCCTGCCACCTGCTCCCAGCCGCCCGCCGCCCGCCTCCTGCAGCAGCAGGACTGCTGCTGCAGCCCTCTCTCCCCCCCCCCCCCCCCCCAAAATTCATCATTTCTTTTCCTTCTTTTTTTCTATATAAACTTCCATTTTCCTTTTCCTTTTCATTTCAAAATCCAAAATCAATTTCATCTCCTTCAACAAAACAAACTAAACCCATCTTCTCCAACACACACCGCCGCCGCCTCCACCCCGGAGCCACCACCGCACCACCAACCCCTAGGTCAGCCAACCACCTCCCCCACACCTCATCTCCACTAAACCACTTCCTTCAACCTCCACCAACCATTCTCCACCTCCAATTTCAACAAAACCCACCACCATCACCTCCCTTCCTCCTCCAAAATTCATCACCACCTCCATCAAATTCTCCATTTCCACCACCCCATCATCACCTCCTCCTCCTCCTCCTCCTCTAACTCCCCAACACTACCAATCACCACCACAACCACCATAACCACCACCACCACCAACTACCACCACCTCCTCCATCAACACCAAACAACCACAACACCCCAACTCCACCTCTCCTCCTCTCCCCTTGGGGGCGCGCGCGCATGCCCCGCCACCACCGACGGCGCTCCGCCGCCGCCAAAGGTCGTCGACAGGTGGCCGGCCGGCCACCTCCCCTCCCTACCATTCTTTTCTTTCTTTCTTTCTTCTTTTCTTTCTTTCTTTCCTTCTTTTCTTTTCTCTTTTCCCTAAATAAAAACTCACTTTTTTACATTCCTAAAATACCCATACCCTCATTCTTAAATTACTTTCCCATATTTACAATCATACCCCTCCCTTTTTAATTTTTATTCCTTTGCTAAAATGCCCTATTTTCCCTCTCTTTCTCTCTCTCTCTTCTTACAACTTTCTTTCTCCTCTCTCTCTCTCCTCTCTCATTCCCTCTCTAATATTTATATAAATATTTATATTTATATACTTTAATATATATTTATGGGCTAGTGGCTTGCTCGCACCGGCTCGCGGATTTCTCGGATATTAACCAGTATTTCATCCCGGTTTCAGGCTAGTACATTTCTTTGACATTTCTTACTTTATTACCATCGTTTCATATTTAATCATTATTATCTTGCTTTTAATATATGATGTCTCTTTATGCAAGTTGGTATATATTATATAAATGATTTCTAAAATTATCATATTTTATAAATAGCTGCCGGCCGTTATTATACTTTGTCGAACCGGTATTATACTGGGTATGCCTAAATCTGCTCCCGCTTCACTCGGCTTTGCATGGCTAATAAATAGATAAATTTATTATTGTTATAAATAATGTTGTGAAGAGTTTGATATGTTTATGCCGTTATCCTTTACCATATTACGTGACCGGTTGATACCTAGTATTTGATGTTGCACTCTCACTGACATATTAGTTACCTGACCCTGAACATATACACCGGTACTTGCCATGCTTATTATTTGATATCTGATACTGGTACTTGCCATGCTATACTTATTATTTGATATTTGATACCGGTACTTGTCATGCTAGACTTATCACTTGATATCTGACACCATTACTTGCCATGCTTATCACTTGATATCGACATCGGTACTTGCCATGCTATACTTATTACTTGATATCTGATACTGGTACTTGCCATGCTATACTTATCGCCTGCTACTTGACACCTGATATAATAACACTTGACACTTAACATGCTATCACCCGGTACTAGTACACTTGACCTGATATTGTGGCACCTGTATTATTTTACATAATCATGACTATTACTTTTATGGGGACTTGGCATGATTATTATACTGTTATCAGATATTTGATACTCCTGAACTCATGTACTCCTGAACTCCTGTACTCCTGAACCCCTGAAAAAGGGTGACTCCTGATATTATACTCCTGATATTATACTCATGTTAATTCCCGTAGTTGGATAATCATGGTTATACAGTATACACTTGTGGACATTATCTTTGGGCAATATATATAATAAAATACTCAACTCACACTGGGTGGGGGAAACTGATAGAAACCGGTATGATGTCATGTTTATAATGGTGATATTTTTTAAGTGTCGTGTGGGGCGCGTAATGATAAGTCCTCGGAAGCAGTAGCTTGAATCTGAAGTGCCGTGTGGGGCGCGTAATGATAAGTCCCCGAAAGCAGTAGCCTGTACTCCTGAGCTAGTCCTGGGCAGAGACGAAACCCACTATAAATTTGAGCCATCAGATTTATCAATTTTAAATAATAACTCGTCTTATTCATAAGTGGATGTATGTGCACCGATAGCACATACAAATGCATATGAATCGGATGAATAACATAAAACAACCAAACAGTAATAAGGTTAGGAACGTGTGATATTTGGCCTCTCCTTTGTTCGGGTTCTGGTACTCACATATCAGACCCGGATAAGTTCTACAGGGTGCGAACTCTAGTATGGACTATCGGTAATGTGAGGCACTGGTAGGGAGGCGATTGAAATATCAAATGGTACTGATTATTAATATTGGATAGCTAAAAAACAACACAACTTTATATTCCAGTTATAGTATTATGCCCTGAGTTAACACATTGCTTTATGACACATGATGATTACTCTAGACACACTATAGTTCTGTTACTCTTAGGGCAACTCAAGTTGTATAAACTCAGACGATGGGGACATGAGATATATAGTATATAGATGAGGATTTCCTTGTTTGGATTATCCCCTTGACGTATATGTCCCGTGGATCCATAATCTGAGCTTGTACAACTAGCTTTGTCCATACTTATATTTATCATGTTTAACTTATTTGTCGCATGTTATATGTACCTATTCTCTTTATACTGTCTTCTATGCATGTTATCAGTTTCAGATTCATCAATATGCATGATTTACTGCCATTCTTTTAACTTACCTTATGTAATTTTTTATTACTTGTACCTGCATACTTAGACCACATCACTTGATCATGCACACGTGTACCTATTATGCGCGTCATTTGGCTTTATATATGTACTCGCAGGGTTGCGTCTGACAACCCTGAATTCTCATGTCCAGATTCTAGTGCTCGGACCTTGGTGGCCTTGCTGTAGCGGATCAGAGTACGCAGCGGATCCTTCCGTGACGATCAGAGTGCAGCAGAAGTTTGGATCATCACCGCAGCTTTTCCTCCCAGTTCCTCTCCTATTTGGCTCCCGAGGCCCTCTTACTGCTTGTGAGCACCTCTTAGCTTTTGTATATCTCTTTGCATTATGTACTCTTGTATTTTCTAGTGTTGTAATATTTCTGTAATATTGTATCGCTTTCTGTGATAACCATATACTTGTACTATTCTGTTAGAATATATTACCACTGTGCTTCCGTCTCTGATTCTTGCCCGTACTGAAGCTTAGCGTATATACGTGAGAGTATTTTGACCTGCGTATATACGTGGCAGTGACGTCTCCGTACCCGCGGGATTGGGGCGTCACAATTGGTATTGAGTCAATCAAGTTTAGGATGCACGACGGTATTGTTAGAACATTGAATAATGTTTGACATGTGTTAGATTTGAAGAAAAATTTGATTTTTTTTGGGCACCCTTGACTCCAACAGCTATAAGTTTTTAGTTGAAGGTGGAGTTTTGAGAGTTAGCAAAGGCTCTCTTATTGTGATGAAATGAAAGAAGGTGAATACCGTTTATATCCTTCAAGGAAGCACGGTGACAGGTGCTGCTGCTGTGTCAATGTCAGAAGACCCAGACTTAGATACCACTTGTTTGTGACACATGCGGTTAGGGAATATAAGTGAGAGAGGACTATATGTGTTGAGTAAGCAAGATTTGCTTTGTGGCCAGAAAACAGGGAAGCTTGACTTTTGTGAACATTATGTTTTTGACAAGCAGTACAGAGTTTCTTTTAGTCCGGGTGTTCACAGATCTAAAGACACCTTAGGCTACATCTATTCAGATGTTTGGGGTCCCTCTCAAGTTCCATCGAAAGGTGGAGCTTGTTATCTTCTGACTTTAATTGATTATTATTCCAGAAAATTTTGGGTGTATCCTCTCAAGTATAAAAACGATGTGTTTGTTACCTTCAAGCAATGGAAGACTATGATCAAAAAGCAAATAGGAAGAAGGTGAAGCACCTCAGGACTGACAATGAAATAGAGTTCTGTTCCACATAGTTTCATTAATTTTGTAAAAATGAAAGAATTGTGCGTCATCGTACAGTTTGGTACACACCACAACGGAATGAAGTTGCAGCAAGGATGAACTGGACACTTTGGAGAAAACTGAGTGTATGCTCTCTAATACTGGTTTGTCAAAATGCTTTTAGGCCGAGGCAGTAAATACAGCTTGCTATTTGGTAAATTGGTCTCCCTCTATAGCTATTGATTTTAAGACTCTTCAGGAAGTATGGTCTGGTACCCTTACTAATTACTCTCATTTACGAGTATTTGGTTGCCCAGCTTATTATTAAGTAAATGATGATAATGAAATGGACACCTAAAGGGGGGTGAATAGGTGTACTTGCTAATCTAGAAACTAAATGCGCTAAATGCGGAAGCTAATGCAAATTTTGCAACATACTTAATACAACACACAAGTGTAGCCGAATTCCCCGTGAAGGGCTCTGGACTAACTCCTCTTGATTCCCCTTTAATGGGTTGAGGTGCTATGTGAAGCTCTTATGGTTAAGTACAAGTGAGGTACACACACAATCAAGCCAAGCATATAAGGATGAGCAATATGAAAGATGCAAGGCACAACAAGCAATATATGATATGAATGAATGAATGATGCTATGCACAATATAAGAGAGAGAGAGAGAGAGAGAGAGAGTTAGAGATAATGGATCAAACGCAAACACAAAGATATGTTTCGAGGTTCGAGCACCCAGCTCTACATCCCCGCCTATACCACCGTGTAGGATTTCCAATCCACTATCTCCTACCGAGGGAACCTCTACCGAAGAGGATTTGTTACAACACAAGGAGTACCAAACTCCTCTCTCAAACACCACCTCACAACCGAGGGGTAGGCCCGTAGCCAATACAACAACCGATCCACCTCACACTTGAGGGATACAAACCAACAACCAACTCCACCTCACCAAGAGGGGTAAACACCAATCTCCACCTCTTCCAAAGAGGGAGCAAACTCCAACCCAAATCAGCCTCACCAAGAGGGATACAAGAAATCAAGGGATTTACAACAAGTGGTATATCTCAACCACAAACCTCTTTCCTTTTCTCTTTTTCCACAAAACAAAGATCCTAAATAGATTAGGATAGAAGATAGCTCAAGTGTGAAAAAACAAGTATTTTGATCAAAGAAAAACTCTGGGGAAAAATACCAAATTGATATAGAAATGAAGGGCAAGAAACCAATTCCCAAAAACTTGTTTTCTTTGAAAATAACAAAACACTTATAAATAAACAAGATGAATCTTTTGCTCTTTAAACTCTTTTAAAAAAACTTCTTTTTAAAACCAGAGAATGGGAGAAAATCAGCTCTGAAAATCTTATCAAAACAGCCTAAGAGTTGGGGTATTTATAGCCCCAAAACAAAACTAGCCGTTAGGCTGATGTGGCAGCCTGACAGGCTTGGCGGTCGGCCACCCGGTCGACCGCCAACGGTCAAAAATGTGACCGTTGGACAATCCCGGTCGACCGCCCGGTCGACCCAAATAAACAGAGAGCACTGCTCTCAGTTAGGTCGACCGTCCGGTCGGCCGTCCCTCTGCGTGTCAGACGTGCACGGCTCTGTGCACGTCGGTCGACCGTACGGGTCGACCGGCCTATGGTTCGGTCGACCCATGCTGTCGGCTGACCTGGCCTGACAGTCACAGATTAGGGTCTGAAACACATATTAAAAATATTTTAGAAAATCTTTTTAAGTCTTTAAAAATACCCAAAAATAGTTTTATCATTTTGCATTGATATATAAACATGTGATAAAAAGTTTGGCTCAAATA
Organism: Agave tequilana; assembly: GCA_038442645.1. Lineage (NCBI taxonomy): Eukaryota > Viridiplantae > Streptophyta > Magnoliopsida > Asparagales > Asparagaceae > Agave > Agave tequilana. The sequence goes on along the minus strand of JAVJIF010013416.1, from coordinate 91,828 downwards.
TCAATCAATATGAACTATTTTTGTGTCTTATCATTTTTACCAAAAACCAAAACTTGTATTTTATCAAACTTGGATTTTTCAATACATAAATAGAAAAGTCAAAATAAGTTTGTTTAAAAGTTAAGCATGCATGTATAGAATGAAACAACTATACATATATTAATTAAACTTGTTTTGATCAACTATTTATGAAAACCGAAAACCGAACATAAAAACGTGTGTGTTTGTGCACTTGAGCATATCAACTATACTAAGCTTTACAAATGGATCTAAACACACTAAACTAAAATAGGATACCTAAGTCTTCTTGATGATCTCCATCTTCAAGTAGCCCGATCCAAAACTCCATTCATGGGCTAGGCAATGTGCGATCTTGAAGCTTGAGCCCTGGAATCACCATGAAAAGCTTCTAAACTCCTTGTTGAAGCTAATCACCAACTAATATCTTGGTTAATGATCTGAAATTTAAACAACACAAGATTATTAGTAAACATAACTACATGAGTTAATCATCATCAAAACTAGGGTGGAAGGCCTTTGGGCCAACAGATAAGCTTGAACCTAGGGTAAAGAAAACTATATTTCTATGTTATGCTACTGGGGTGAAGGGATACAGGTTGTGGCGTCCTGATCCTAAGTCACCTAAATTTATTATTAATAGGGATCTTACTTTTGATGAAAATTACATGCTTTAATCGAGAAAGGAGTCTGTTGTTGATTCTGCAGGTTCAGGAGAAGAAGCAAGCAAGCAGGTGGAGCTTGAGAGAAGTTACAGACGGAGTGCAAAAGAGCACACACATTGAACCAGTCGATGATGCTCAAGGTTTAACTTCGGGTGATGATACATTGCAAGAGCAACAATACAATATTGCCACCGGGAGAGCAAGAATGCATATTCGTCCACCTAAGCGATATGTCTATGCAGATATGGTCGTTTATGCTCTAAGTATGGCAGAATCTATTGAGACTTCAGATCCTTCCACCTACAAGAAAGCTATTAGTTCTGATGAAACTGCAGAATGGACTGTTGCTATGACTAAAGAGATGAAATCTCTTTACAAGAACCAAATATGGGAGTTAGAGAAGCCGTCCAGGGGACAGAAAATTATTGGCTGCAAATGGGTCTTCAAGAAGAAAAAAGGAATTCTAGGTGCTCAGTTTGTAAGATACAAAGCACGCTTAGTAGCCAAAGGCTATAGTCAGACAGAGGGTGTCAACTTCAATGAAGTATTCTCTCCAGTTGTAAAGCACACCGCTATCACGTGCTGCCAGTCATGATTGCTTGGTTCGATCTGGAGCTCGAGCAACTTGATGTGAAAACAGGTTTTCTCATGGCGAGCTTGAAGAGCAAATATTTAAGCATCAGCCAAATAGATTCGTTATTGAAGGCAAAGAAGATCATGTGTGCAAGTTAAAGAAATCCCTTTTATGCTTTGAAGCAATCACCTAGGCAATTGTATTTGAGGTTTGATACTTTCATAATTGAGCATAGTTACTCTTGGAGTAAATATGATCGTTGTGTTTATCATCAGAATCTCAATGATGGTTCTTTCATATATTTGCTTTTGTATGTTAATGACATATTGATTGCAGCTAAAGACATATTTGAAGTTGATAAGTTGAAAGCTCAACTCAAACAAAAGTTTGAGATGAAAGATTTAGGAGCAGTGAAGAAGATTTTAGGAATGAAAATTCACAGGAATAGACAAGAAGAAAAATTATTCTTATCTCAGAAGAAATACATCGAGAAGGGCTGGAGAGATTTAGCATGCTTGATGCCAAACCTGTGAAGACTCCACTTGCTACTCATTTTTAGCTTTTAGCAAATTTATCTCCTCAAACTAATGAAGATGAGAAGTATATGTCTCGTGTTTCCAATGCCAGCGCAGTTGGAAGCATTATGTATGCTATGGTATGCACTCGACCAGACATTTCATATGCAGTCAGTGTCGTGAGTCGATATATAAATAGGCCTAGAAAAGGTCATTGGTAGGCAGTGAAATAGATTTTACGATATTTAAAAGGATCTACTAATATTGATCTGTGTTTTGATAGAAGAACTAATTCTGGTTGCAAAATTATTGGATATTCGGACTCAGATTTTGCAGGCGATTTAGATAGAAGGAGATCTCTGGCAGGTTATGCTTTTATTCTTTTAGCTTGTGCCATTAGTTGGAAAGCGACTTTACAGTTGACAATTGCTTTGTCTACTACAGAGGTAAAGTATATGGCAGTGGCAGAAATAGTGAAAGAAGCTATTTGATTAAGAGGTTTGTTGAAAATCTTGGCTTACACCAAGGAATAAGTACAGTGTTTTATGACAGACAGAGTGCTATACATCTGACAAAGCACCAAATGTATCATGAGAGAACCAAACACATTGACGTCAGGTATCATTTCATTCGAGAAATTAAAGTCATCAAAGTTACAAAAATTGGTACTGCAAATAATCCTGCAGATATGATGACAAAGCCCATACCTTCACGCAAGTTCGAGCATTGTCTCGAATTACCTGGTGTTCAAAATGGCAATGGTTGAGCCCGTTAGGACTAAAGAAGACAGTGAGAATCCAATGAAAGCTTGATATAATTCAAGCTAAAGTGGATAAACTTGTTGTGTATTCAAGTAAAGGTAGAAATTTGTTATCAATGACTTGACCTGACATACACACCTCCCGAAGTAGCCCACATTTGTGTTGGCCCAAAGGCCCACTCTAGTTTTGATGATGATTAACTCATGTAGTTATAGTACTAATGATCTTGTGTTTATTTAGTCTCAGATATTTGATCAAGATCTTAGGTGTTTAGCTTCAACAAAGGATGTGAAGTCAAGTTTTGGAGCTAGCACGTGTCGGTTCAAGAGCTCGCGCATCAAGATCGTATCAAGTACTCAAGAGGAGTCTAACTCATTGGATCAAGGTTTGGACCAAGTCAAGAAGGAGAAGAAGATTTTTAAGAAGACTTGTATCGGGTTTTGTAAGTGTCAAGATTTTATTTTTAGATAAAATGTAAAGGATAGATTATTTGGTGGATTGCTCAAGTTTATATACACTCACACACAAGATTTATATGTGTTTTCATAAAAGAGTTTTTGTTTTAAAACCGTTTTGATTTTTATGCTTCAAAATATACATGTGTTTTATCAAAACTTAATTTAGAGTTTATTGTCAAAAACATAGATATTTCATCATATATGTGTAGTGGATCTTATTCATACACACCAAGTTTCAAGTGTTTAAAATATCTTGTTTTCATATTTGGAGAAGTTTTGGAAAAATCGTTTTTCAATTTGGATATTGTTTTTAAAAAATACAGATTTTTGTTTAAGCCAAAATTTATATATCACAAAAATAGTTCAAAATGTTTGTAATATGTTTTGATTTTTAATCAAACATGTTTGTATATCAAAGTATATTAATGAACTTATTTTTGTAGAATTTATGAGAATTTATAGGATTTTATTAAAGGTAAAAAGACCAAGTTTTAATCCCTGAAAATGTTGGACCAAATCTTCTGCCGGTCGACCGATGTGCACAGACGTGCAAGGCCTATTTGGCTGGAGGGCCGGTCGACCGACCTGGTCGACCGCCGGAGAGCTCTTCTCTCTGGATCTGGCCCCGGTCGACCGGGCGACCGGTAGAGAGCTTCTGCTCTCTGTATCCAGGCCTCGGTCGACCGGTGGCACAACGGTCGAAAATCTGACCGTTGTCGGTCGACCGATCGGTCGATCGACAATAGGGTTTCATGCTGAGTTGGACCCCAACGGCTATATTTTTTAGGCCTATAAATTGGGGATGTTTTGTGCTATTTTATATAAGATTTTAAGTGGGTTTTCAAGCTAATTTTTCTTACCTTTCTAAATGTTTATCTCCACTTATTTTAGAGCAAATACTTCCATATCAAAAGGAGAGTTTTTCAAGAGTGTTTTGTAAAAGAGATTTCTTGAGTTTTTCACCACAAATTCATCCTTATTTTTCTCACACATACTTGAGCTATCCATTGCTATATCAATCCTCTAGGGATCTTTGTTGTGAGAGTGTTTTTAGGTGATCAAAGTGTTTAGATCACCAAGTGTTCTACTTTGTATTTGAGGAGGCGAACTTGCTGGTTCGTGTGGTTTCGAGTTCTTGTGGGAGTTCGGTGTAGAGGTGCGGCCTCTGCAAGCTAGTGTGCTTGCTTGTGTAGTTCTTGCGGGAACAAGAAAGAGACTAGTGAGTCTAAGAGTTCTAGTGTGACCTCCTTGTAGGTGTTGCGGCACCGAGTGATCCGGTGGGATCGATTCTAGTAGAAATCCTTCATAGTGTTAAAGGCGGGGACGTAGAACAAGGGTGCTCAACCTCGAAACAAATCTCCCATGTTTGCGATTGCTCTCTCTATCTCTTACTTATATTTATATCTTGCATACTTACATTTCTTATCTATTTATATGCTTGATATATCTTGTGCTTAAATTGATATATCCTTGGGATTGTTTGTTCACACTTGTATTCAACCAAGAGAGCCATAGCGGTACCTCAACTCTTATTTAGAGGAATCTTGAGGATAGTTCAGAGCCCTTCACCGAGAATTCGGCTACACTTTTAGGTTATACCTTGTGTGTTTAGCTTAATAGTTTTTAGTTTGCTTAAATAGTTTTAATTTCACATTAATTCATCATTAGATTAGCTAGTCACCTATTCACCCCCCCCCCCCCCCAGGTGATTTCAATTTGTTGATTTTTTTTTTAGCCACCCTAATGAATTAGTAGCCACCCTAATCCAATAAGTAACCACCCTAAAGAGTTAGCCACCCTAAAGAGATGATATGGCCACCCTAAGTATTTATTAATTTGTTTGTTTATATGATGTTGATAGGTGAGTTTTTCCTATAGAAGAGGGGTATGCGAGGTGAGAATGAAGTGGGAGATTTATAGGGAGCAAAAGAAAGAGAGAGTCATCTTTGTTAAATCCTCTTTATTTGTTTCTATTTATAAATTGGGTTTTGTGGGTTTGGTGGAGTGAGATTAGAGTTGTAATCTCTTGTATTCTTTCCCTCTTGATTAGTGGATTTCTCTTGCTGTCTTGTCCCGTGGACGTAGGTCACATTGATCGAATCACGTTAAATCCTTGGCGTGTTGTCCTCTTTAATTCTATCAACTTATTATTGTTATCTGTTTAATCTCTCTTTATACTTACCATCTCTTGCATTAGAAGCCCACTATTACAATAATATCATGGCAAATATAGAAACCCTAAATTTATTTATTATTGTGATGGAAACTGTTTGGATTTATTTGTAGGTCTCATGCCCTATCTCTGGTGAATGACTAATCCTTAGTCTACAATTTTGGAACCAGACAGATCTAATTTGAAAGTTAATAATAAATATTACATATTTAAACTACTATTTGATGTGTATAATGACAATATTATTTCAATAATTTGAGATCAATTACATTTGTTCGTATTTGTTGTAAATATTAAGATTTATGTGAGCAGTCTATAAGATTTCTATCAAGATGTCATGAAAATAATGCATACATTTAAGATTCAGTTTATTTTTTTAAAATTATTTTATGCTTTCAAATACATATATAACAAAAAACTACGGTGGCTATGGTTCTAAGTTCTAACCAGTTGCATTGTGTGCGGATACTTAGTCGCCAAAGAAAGAAAGAAAGAAAGAAAGAAAGAAGCAGGAAAAAGAATAGGGGAATGCTTTTTGATTGTCTAGGATAATTGTCATGCAGTCCAAGTAGCAATTGGACTTCTATACATTATAGATTTGTAGTAGAAAGAGGAGAAGAGTTTGAGTGACACAAAGATTATGCTACTATTTAGTTGGCTATAAGTTGAGATATTGAACTCCTTTGTTTTGTATCAGAGAGGAAAGAAATCAAATAGAAACCTTCAACAGAGCTTGTGTTTCCTCCATCTGCTGCTCCTTATTTGATCTGCTACTCCTTATTTGATCGTGTGCGATGTAGACCTGCAGATGCGCCAGTCTAACGAGTAGAGCGTATCAAATTAGGGCAAGTTAAAAGAGCGCAGGGGAGACCAAAGAAAATATAGATGGAGGTAATACGACAAGATAAAGAGGCTAAAGGTCTTAGTGAAGGCATATTGCTCAATAGGAATGAGTGGAGAAAGTTGATCCATGTGCCCGATCAGGCGTAATTCTCTTTTGGTTCATGTAGCCTCTTTTGGTTCATGTAGCTTACCCCAAATACTTGGGACAAATGGCTTTGTTGTTGTTGCTGCTGCTGCTGCGCCCTCTGCTGTTTCTCGGGCTGAAGCTACGAGGCGATTGAGGAGAGGTTGAATTCGAAGATGAAGTGTGGAGAAACATGACTGAATTCAGAGATGAAGTGGGAGTCAAAGACTTGTAATTTGTGAACTTCCTTCATTCAAGTTTTAGTTTTATATTTATGTTTAAAATCACGTTATGGCAGATGAAATGAGTAATTAATTATAATGTAGAGTTATTTGGTGAGAAATAGTTTGAAGTCCTTGGTAGTATTTGGAGCCATAGTTTGAGTGGATTCTGATCTTGTACGAGTCCTGTACAAAGGAGATGATTTGTTATGATTCCATGTAAATTATTCTATTTTGCAGTTCTCTCGGTTATATTTTATAGATGTATTTATTTTTATGTAAGTATGCCAACAGTAAACTATCATATACGCACACACATCAAGCATGAGAAAGGCATATTTTATGCTGATACATCTCTTTCGTCTAAGTATCCATACAATGTAGACCCAAACATTGAGTAAAAAAAAACAGCGAAGCCGAGAGGGGGGGAGGATCCACTAGCCGTCCATGGAGCACAGTATTTTATTTTAAAATTAATAGATGAAATTAAGAGAAAATAAGGGTATTTGATTATTATTTTGTCATGTGAGATACAAGTGATCTTAGCAGATGGTATTTTCTTGAAAATTTAAGGGGAAAAAAGTTCGTGGTAGCAATATGCCGATTTGAAAGTTCTTGATATTTTTTTTTTCCCTCCAAATGAAAACTTCATGGTATTTTAGTGAATTTTAGCATGTCCACAACATAAGGCAATAAGTGGGCCCCCCTTGGTGAGCCTACAGACCACAATTTGCGGATCAGATCCAACAATCGAAGGTGTCGTCAAAAGTATCATAGTAAAGGTTATTCTAAATAATAATGCAAAAATAAATAAAATGAAATTTCTCTAAAAATGTTCTCATTTCAAAAAAAAAAAAAAATTAGCCTGTTTTTCTAAAGCATTTATTTTTCTTTATCTGATCCTCTTGCATCTCTACTCAGCTCCATGCCCCCAATAAGGCCTGAGTTCATTTATGAACTCATGCCCTGCAAATTTGGGTGATGGTGTTCTGTTGCGTGCTTCTCTTGTCAGAGAAGCATGTGACCTTTCTCTCTCAACCAAAATCACCAGTTAAATCTAGTCGTGGCATGTAAGCCTAACGGTGACCCTGGGTCGGTTAGAGTCATGCTCCCCGTGAGGTCAACTGGTTCGAACTCAGCTAACAGATATATTTATATATATTTATTTCTGACTATCGTGATCACTGATCACACTTTGAGTTCGCTTTTCACTGTGCACCAGTCTGATTTTCAGCGTGATCACTGGTCACACTTTGAGTTCGCTTTTCACTGTGCACCAGTTTGATTTTCAGTGTGGTGATTTTTTAAAAAAAAATCTAAATCTAATCACCAATTAAAACGTTGTAAAAGAGAGGGGAGAGAGATCTTCCAATCATTCCAACCATATATTATTATTGATTTCCAATTTGCAACAAGAGCACGTGTTACCCCCTCAAGGCCTAATAAATTATCCAATCCTTAGTGTACAAAACCACACCCCATCCTCACCCACCATCCCCGTCAGTCTTGGGCTCGTAAGAGTTCCGCTCACTCACAGGACGTCGGCTCGAGCCTTGTCGCGAATATATTAATAGGAAATCGGAAGAAACAGGAAGGGGAGAGGGGGAGAGAGAGAGAGAGACAGAGAGAGAGAGAGAGAGAGAGAGAGAGTTTGGGATCCATCAATAAAATAAATCTATGCCTATCAAACATGATGCATATGATAAGGGTGTTGGCACAGAGATTCTTTTCACCAACCTTCTGCTCATATTTCATAGTGTTACCCATGAAGGCACTTCAAGAAAAAACTTCAACAAAATTAATTTGGTTCATGTATTTTGATTTCACACAAAATCAAAACTCCAGTAGAACTCACCATCCCTTGTACTGTCAGAACAGTCATTTTCTTTCTGCTGTTAAAAAGTTGTAACATAACATGCGCGTGATGTAACATAATCTGATCTATATTTATAGTTTGCAAGCATCAAAAATCAAGTGGATTGGAAATTTCTACTCTGTCCATTTATTGATATGTTGAACTGTTTGAATTGTCAGTTCGCGATGATCCATCTGCAAGGACTATGATTTGGATTTGTTTGTAACTTCGCAAACTGATCCATCTGCAAGGACTATGATTTGGAATTGTTTGTAACTTCTTATGTTACATCTTCCGCGTATTATTACACCTTGTTCCTCATTTCATAGGGTTCGGTTGGTTCATGTGTGTGAGCTACACACACATATTATAAGATGGCCAATCTTATATTGACACGTAGATAAGATGTCTAGTTTCAAAGGGACAAAGCATTAAATTCTTTAGACCTCTTACAATATTATAAGAGGGCCAATCTCACGTGTCAATGCAGGATTGGTCCTCTTATAATATATGTGTGTGGCTCACACACATAAACCGAACCCATAAACAGACATGTAATAAAATAAGACAAGTTGATAGCTCACTTCCACACTTGAAGAAGTTTCCGCAGCTTCTTTGAGATCTCCTGTCACAAGATGCCTCCTCATGGCACCATGTGAAACATAGTTTTTGAAATTTAGTAAAGCCTTGACAACATTGCAAGATTTAAGATGAGGATCCAAAAGGTCCCCACAATTAACAAGGGCAAGGACAAGTAATCCCTTGGCCTTTTTGCCCAACAGCTCAGGAATAGTTGTTGTTTCCACCAAACGAAAGATTCCAAAATATTCAACTCATGTCCACTATACAAAGAAGAGAGAACAAAAAACACAGCCAAACCTATGGACATGTTACTGTCACAAAAATGAGAACATTTCCAATGAGAATTATGGTTGAGAAAATGTTGGTTCAATTCATCCACTGCTACATGTAAAAGGCAATAATTGACAAACCCCACAGTGCTAGTTTTGGAGTGTTAATGCTTCAAGAAAACTACCTCTTCATGATTAAGAACCTGCAACGTAGCGTCAAGAGTGACGGGGAGAAATCGAATCATCATCCTGAGATTCACTTTCTATGAACAGCTGAACAACAGAGAGTGACTTCATGAGTCCCAGAATACTCGAAACCATCAAAATGCTATTACCAGAGAAAAGAAGAAATATGTTGTGAAATTGGACCATGGAATCCTTCGGGCATCAGAAAAGTATTTAAACAATTCATTTTGCACCGTTATTATCACTAGGTTACCATAAATCCTGGCTTTCAGTCATTACCATCAGAAGGAAACACTGCCAAGCAACCACAAAGGTTCGGCTTTTTCAATCTTACTTACAATTGTCAAGCACTGCAACTAACCAAATAGCTTCATGAGCCCATGCATGATTAACATGATCCGTTTCTGATGAGCAAGAAATTGTCTGTAAATAAAAGTAACACTAGATGATATGATGAACTTAAGACAACAGAAATGAAGCAGAGGACCTTAAAAGGAATGATCATCAACAAACAGTGATGAAAGCATTCTTGAAAGTACAGTCTTACAACTACTCCGTGTTACTTCAAACAATATGCAATATAAGCTTAACCATCCCTTCCATCAAAATATCGCTCTTGTTCGAACTCCCAATCCTGCTCCAGAACTTCTTGCAGATGAGGTCAATACATTGTAAGAATAATAGTCTTAAAGATTTAAACAGGCACTTGGCAAAAATCTATCCTACATATAGTTAAAGTGGGAATACTGGACATATGACCAGTTTCAGCATCTATGTTAGAATCCAAATATTGGAGCATCATTGCACTATATCTTTCCCAAATTCAATTAAGTGACAAGAGAAAGCCAAAAAAAAAAAAAACAAACGAACTTTATTGCTAATATTTTCCCTCTGACTTATTCTACTCTGAGCTCATTTACTGGATAAGGAGTTGGCAGATTGATATCTTTTTCTTGATAAGGAATCATTTTTCTGATCCACTTGGCCCATTCCAACTTTGTAGTGTCATATATATCTCAGTTACAAGAAGGTAACAAATAAAAATATAGACACGAGGAGGGCAAGGGAAGCACAAAATGTTTAAATAAAATCATAAGGTTGAAGAGGAGGAACTTGAAACAATTTGGTACATATACAACCATGATTTGTAATAAGAAGATCACAAGTTAATGACATACTGCCGACATTATGAAAGGAACTTTCTTCCGATATTGGGAGTGAACGAGAGGGACCTACCTAATATAAGGATGAAGTTTAAAGCATACCTAATTTCGATGGGCCCTTTTATTTGTCAGAGATTATTTCAAGAGGAATTAAAGTTGCAAGAGAGAACAGTTACCGATCTTTTCTCCAAGCATTGTGCAGTGAAATGATTCACACAGAAAAATAAGCTTAGTTAACTAAACTCTAATAAACAACTTCAAGGACTTGTAAAGAAAAAACATGCCTACCTAACAGTTACCTAACAGAAACACCTAACCTGCATCCGTTTAAATCTAAGCATCTCAATACCAAAACCTTATTTCTTGATCCCTTCCCATGATCCTCATTGCAGATCCCATCTGTTTTCTAGGTTTCTTTGATCTTCTCAGCATCTCACGAAATCTAGGAAGTCCACTACTAGCAATGAACACTTACTACAGAACTCATGCCATATAGGAACCATGCAATTTTAATTTACATTGTCAGCTAAATTATTGAATGATCTGAGTCATCCTTCTCTAAAGAACCTGTTCCAAACATGAACATCATTTTTGTGTATAACTTGCATGCCACACAAATTATCACATTGGACATAATGATAGCACCTGATAGGAAGATCAAAACAAAATAACAAATATTTCGAGCTTCCAAGTTCCTCTGACATGCCGACATTTTTCAATTTTTCTGATTTACACAGCAGATCAAACTCAGCAGCAAGTTACATTTTATTGAAATTTTGTGTTGGCCAAGGTATGACCATAATCAAGCTCTCTCACATGCTTTCAGCCTGTAACATAAAATTATGAAAATGCAATGTGGTTCATTATTTCCTTTTAATTGAACTCATCCATCAATTTATCTTCCCAGTTGAAAATGTACAGGTCAAACTATAAATCAAAGCTACACATTCAAGATCTTTTTCTATTCATGTGATACTTCATTTGGCAAATTTTCTAATTGCAAGATATTATTGATAATGCAACAACATAACTATGCAAGATGATCTGGAAAATGAATTAAGCATAAATGCTACAGTAACAGTATTTCCTTAATAATCATATGTTTTATTATATGGTCAACTGGAGATCTATCCAAGTGCACAACAACCATCATGGCTTCAATAACTGAATCTGGCAACAAGTGGCACATAAACAGAAAAGTTTCAAAAGTTGTTTGTGAATATTCCTATCTCAGCTCAAATCGCATGAAACGGTAGGTCGCCAAATACCAAATCTAATTACCCTTCAATTAGTAATGCGTCTTCATTCTTCCAACTATTCAACCAACATCCAAGATTCCCTCTCCTCCGAGTGTCTACGCATACATTTCCCATGAACAAACTTCTAAGACAGCTTTCCCCCATTTACACATGTACTAGTGCCATATCTAGTTTACTTTTAATATACTTATTAATCATATCTTTCCTAATTTACTGCACTTCCACCTCAAATTGTTATTATGCACATGGTCCCCCCTCATTGCCTGACATTTTAATCCATTCAAAATAGCTGAACACATTTTTAACAAAATGTCACTGAAGTACCAAAGGGCACATACAACTCCAGACTTTCATCTCCACTCCAACCAAAAAACTTCTATTATGAATGATGTCACTCCATCATTTTGAAGATAAGAGGCCATATCATAAAACAAATTTGTTGATTTTATTTCTCATCATCAATTATAGCAACAATCTAAAATATATGATTAACTGTTCATTAGAATAGTCCAAGATGATGGCATCAACCAAATAGAAATTGTCAACAGACTTTAGTAATATATATGTACATATAAAGCCATACCTAATATATGTCTGTGTATGAGCTTGTTCAGAATAGATTCTGAAGCAAACATCAACACCCTCCATCTACTTAAATATCAGCTAATGAATAGCATTTCATGTTATGTTTACATTTAGCTTTATATGTTATAGCAAATAAATTTATAATATGCAATGATCCAAAAATGAAGTCTCATTGCAGCCTTGGAAGAGATCCAAGTTCTATAACCTTTCACACATATAAAAACGACACTAATAATAATAACAAAGAGAAAGTGATCCATAAGCATCATAAATTGTAATATCATAGAGACCATGCAAGATACGATATCATATAACACAAATGAACTGCCACATAAAACATAAATTCCTAACATAAATTATCACAAACAATATATGCTAAAAGTTAGTATCTAACTAACACATTGAGTACTGAAGTTTTGGAGAATCAAGAAAATTCAGTAACTAAATTAGTATCTAATTAAAACAGTATGCACTCAATTCAAATTTGCAGGATCATGAAAAGTATAATTTCAAACCTCCATTAGTTCAGATGCAACTTAGGTAAATATACTAATTAAACAAATGAAGCGATTATTCTGGCCAATGGAATAGGAACTGTTACTAATCAATGTAGACTCATTATAAGGACAGGGAATTAGGAAAGAAAACTATCTACAAAGAGATATAGTACATCATTGAGATATTTCAGAAATTTCCAGGTACATTGACTTTAAAGAGCGTAAGATGCATTAGCATTCCAACAACATTCACATGTCTGACATACCTCTTGACCTTCAAAGATCCGCACACGACAGAATCAATGATGATTTCCCATGAGCCCCCTCGACTTAAGTCCTCATACCCCGAGTAACAATACAACAAATCAAAGTTAACCTAGAGATACACGCTGCAAGAAACAATAAAAATAAAATCTAGAGGGAAACTTTGTTTTATAAAACTCTACAATCCCTCATGCAATGATCTCCCAATTGCCGAAGCAGAGGCCTAAGAATTAAAGGGCCAAGAAAGAAACATGCCAAATATAATTTATCCATCTTCCCATGGAATTATTTTCCCCCAATTTTGTTATCTCAAATTATTCTGGCTTTATCTTGCTGATCTCAAGAATAGAATAGTAATACAGCTCCTTCTACAACTCTTCGATGGTCACTATTAAACCATATATAATCACTCAGAGCCATAATTCAAGAATCTCAGCATCATTGGATGAGCAACTTCAGCATCCACATATCAAATTACTTTTCTCTCATCTCCCTCTAGAACTTAATCTCCTAGACTAGTAAGAATTACTAACAACTACAACAACAACAATGGCGATTGCAACAACAGTGGTGATGGTAGGAGCAGCAGTAGCATTGACATATGTATAAAACTTACCTGAATCATCTAAACCCTTCTCCCTTAAGACTCCGAATCGGGCTCATCCTCACCAGTAGGAAAAAGGGTCAGCACCTTTCTACCCCCTCCTCGGCCCCTTTCCTCCAAATCATCCACATACGACCCTGCAGTCGGACCCGAAGGCACGGGCTGCACGATGCTATGCAATCCGGCAGGCCCCATCCTATGCATCCCGGGCTGCGGCGTTCCCCTGCTGAGAAACCCATGATCGAAGCCTCCTCCTCCTCCTCCACCCCCATTCCCAACCGTCGGAGACCCGAAATGCCCCATCTGTCTCTGATGGTAGAACTGCTGCTGCGCGCGCGGCGGCGGCTGCGGCTGCGGCCGCCATCTGCTGATGGTGCTGCAGTGCGGCCATGGGCACGAAGGGGACGAACGGCTCCCCTCCGTGCCCAGCCCCACCCCTGTTGAGGAAGTGGTGGGGGATGGGCCCGCTCGCAAAGAGCTGATCCGTGGCGGCATCGGCCGCCGACATCGGCCCCGCGGCCCCGCCGCCGCCGGAGGAGCTGAGGCCCTGCATGCGCTTGAGGTAAAGGCGGTACTTTTGGAGGTGGCTGGCGACGTTCTCGCGGGTGAGGCCGTCGACGCTCATGAGCTGCATTATTGTCTTGGGGACGGCGTTCTTGATGCCGAGGTGGGCGACGGCGTCGACGAATCGCTTGTGGAGCTGCGGGGTCCAGACGAGGCGGGGGCGCTTGAGGGTGCGGGCGGGATCGTCGCCGCCGTTGGTCGCGCTGGCGCCGGGGCCGCTGCTGCCGAGATCGGCGGAGTCGAAATCGGAGTGGTGGGTGGTCGGAGCGAGGTGGTGGTGGTGGTGGAGAGAGGCGGGAGGATTGGAAACAGAATTGGAATTAGTGTGATTATTGTTACTATTAGTATTGTTGTTGTTGTTTGGAGTTGGGATGTCGAAGGCGAGGGCGAGGTCGGGGGTGATGAGGGTTTGGGAGAGAGGCATTAATTCCTCCGGGGTCGGGAGCTCCTCCTCCCACCGAGTGAACCAGTTGGGCTCCTCCGCCGCCGCCACGGCCTCCTCCTCCACTCTCATCTTCTTCTTGAACTGAATTGAACCAAATTATTTCTCGATTTGGGATTATGATGAAGATAGAAGAGGAGGCCAGTGATGATGAAGAGAAGAAAGTGGTTTTTTTGGGCTTTCTTTCGCTCTCACTTCATTTTTATTCTCTTTTTCTTTGATTAATTAAAATTAACATTAATTTACTTATTGTATTATTATTATTATTATTATTATTATTAATTAGGTGGAATTTTTATTCTGAGTCCAGCCTTTTTTTTCATTTCTATTTTTTTGGATGTGATCTTCAATCTGCTCACTTTTTATTTATTCCGGTTTTGGGTGAGAGAGAGGGCTGGATTAGCCTCAACTTTCTAATTATTTACAAGTTTGGGATCCTCCCATCGCTTTTTAATTTTGCTCACCTCTGACTTTTCTTTTTCTTTTCTTTTTTTTTTTGGTAAATTGAGCAAAACCTCCTTGTATTATAAGGGGTGTTGCGCGAACCCCTTTTGTAGTACAAAGACTTGCACTTTGCCCTCGTGAAAGGTGAAGTCGTCTACAACTCTGCTAGTTTTGGTCACGTGTTATTCACATGACCCATTTAATTATCTCAGCTAGCTGAATTAATCAATAATCAATAATTATCTAACTTAATTATATCACTTTAATTGATCTCTCTCCTATTTAATTACCACAAACACGCGATCTCTGCTTCTCTTCCTGTCATTTGGGCCTTTCTTCCTGCCACCTAAAACTCTAAAACCTGAATTCTTCCTAGCATGCTATTTTTTACAAAGGTTGTGTTTCTCCTCGAGCTCAATGGAGGGTCTGTTTGGTTGTCGTAACTGGCCGTAACTCGTAGTTGTAATTGGTAAAGTCTTTTACAATTGTAAATGAGTTACATGTATGTAAATTTTACGATGTTTGGTTGGTAATATAAAATTGTAAAGTGAGAAAGTGTATTGTACTTTACGGTGTTTGGTTGTCGTAATGTATAAGTCGTAAGTGAAAAAGTTGACCACAAAATTACTATTTGGTGCTTTTAAAAGTTTAATACTACAAATAAATATTAAAAAGTTAAATATTAAAAAATTTTAATATTAATATAAAAAATATTACAAATTTGTATGACCACAAAATTAACTGTAACTAGGCTGTAAGTGAGTGGTAACTGGGTTGCAAGTGAGTTGTAGTTGAGTTACGTAAGTTTTATGAATACGGTCCAAACAAACGCCGTAGTTGTAACTGGGTAGTAAGTCATTTACGAATTACGGAGTTTTACGCGAAACAAACGCCCCTACAGCGTTTGTTTGGACCGTAATTCGTAAAAGACTTACGTAACTCAACTAACACTCACTTGCAACCCAGTTACCACTCACTTACAGCCCAGTTACAGTTAATTTTGTGGTCATACAAATTTGTATTATTTTTTATATTAATATTAAAATTTTTAATATTTAACTTTTTTAATATTTATTTGCAGTGTTAAAACTTTTAAATCACCAAATAGTTAATTTTGTGGTCAACTTTTTCACTTACGACTTATACATTACGACATTCAAACACCGTAAAGTATAATACACTTTCTCACTTTACAATTTTATATTACCAACCAAACACCGTAAAATTTACATACATGTAACTCATTTACAATTGTAAAAGACTTTATCAATTACAACTACGAATTACGGCCAGTTACGACAACCAAACAGACCCGTAGTTGTAACTGGATAGTAAGTCATTTACGAATTACGGAATTTTACGCGAAACAAACGGCCCGTAGTAGATCTTCTCACTTTCCTCATAACTAAGTCCCTCAACATCTCTTCTATATCACTCCATCTAGTGAACTCAGGTAATACATAGTCAACATAATCCAATATCCCACCACTGTAAATAATTTGAGGAAGATACTGAAAAGTCCCACCATGATGTACCTCTAATTTGTACAGCTGATCCTTATTATCCCTACAAACAATAGCAAAGAAAGACATAACACTTACAGATGTGAACAATAATCATAAAATATATATACAACTAATCTATATTACCCCCTAAACTACAAAATTAAATAATGGCTGACCAATAATTAGTTCAATAAAGTAATTGACAATCAAATAATCAACATTAAAGGAGTAATATGAATGACTAATCACCAACGTGTAATTATTTTAATCCCTTTAACCAATCATTTGATCGTCTTCCCTCAAAACACAGTTGGGACCGCACTGAGACTACATCTGGACCACAAATAAAGCACTGTGGGGCTGTTTGTTTCGCGTAAAAGTCCGTAATAATTAACTTACAACCCAGTTACAACTACGGCGTTTGTTTGGACCGTAATTCGTAAAAGACTTACACAACCCAATTACCTCTCACTTGCAACCCAATTACCACTCACTTACAGCCCAGTTATAGTTAATTTTGTAGTCATACAAATTTGTATTATTTTTTTATGTTAATATTAAAATTTTTTAATATTTAGCATTTTTAATATTTATTTGCAATATTAAAACTTTTTAAATCACCAAATAGT
The DNA here is from genome assembly GCA_038442645.1 of Agave tequilana. Taxonomy (NCBI): domain Eukaryota; kingdom Viridiplantae; phylum Streptophyta; class Magnoliopsida; order Asparagales; family Asparagaceae; genus Agave; species Agave tequilana. The sequence goes on along the minus strand of JAVJIF010013416.1, from coordinate 74,628 downwards.
TAATTTTGAGATCAACTTTTTCACTTACGAGTTACACATTACGACAACCAAACACCGTAAAGCACAATACACTTTTTCACTTACAACTTTATATTACCAACCAAATACCATAAAGCTTACATGCATGTAACTCATTTACAACTGTAAAAGACTTTACCAATTACAACTTACGAATTACGGCCAATTACGACAACAAACAGACTCTGTGTCGTTCATATTGGAGCATACAAAAGAAGACCATTGACCATAGTCTCCCTCCCATCTCTCATTCTTCAGATGTTTTTTCAACATCAAAACTCTAAATAAACTTACCCAAAAAATTTTATCCCAGTTTTCAGAAACTCTACAGCTAACACATGTAACAAGTCTCCATTTATATATTTTCTGCTCATAAAATCTAGAACCAAGCATCTCACAAAAAAATCCCTAAAAATTTTATCTATATTTACCTTTTCTTCATCCAGTTGCTGCCTCCACGCCGGTGGTAGCCACGGTTGCTGCAGATCCACATGACAATTCCTCCTCCTCTTGGTCCGCCTTCGTGTCTCCAGGCCAGATCGATCGGAATTCCTTCCTCCTCTTCCTTCGCTCTTCGTCCTTTCAGAATTGTTGCTAACAAGCGGGATATTATATCAATTTTTCCTTTTCTTTGTTTTTCCCCGACAACCCGTATTTAATGCGGAAAGATTATTTCATTAATGTTTTGGATAAATTGAAGAGGTTAAAGTAATGGTGATTAATTAACTCAGCTAGTTGAGGTGATTAAAAAATCACGCGACTAACATGGACCCAAAGTAACATAGTTGTCGATAACGTCACCTCTTGGGAGGCAAAGTGCAGATTTTTGAACTACAGGGGGTTTCCCGCTACACCCCTAATAGTAAGAGGGGGGGGGGGGGGGGGGGGGGGGGGGGGGGGCGGGGTGGGGGTTGCACAAGTTATCTTTTTTTAGGTGGTTAATTGGATCAGATTCTGATACCTCTGCAACGAAAGCCGCAGTTTCTACAAGTGTCTTCTTTGGCTACAAGTGCCATCTTTGGCTACAAGTGCATGCCTTTTGTCCTAAAAAATAAATAAATAAATAATAAGAAGAAATAAAAAATTACATGTCCAAGAGGGTGGCGGATAGGGTTGGCTAACGGGACCAATCGGCTTGATTCGTCTCGTCAGCCCAACGAATCCGTGACGAGACGGGTCTAACCCGTCTCGTCTCGTCATGGATTCGACGAGACGGGTTGAAAACTCGGATAACGAATCGGATGAGGATACCCGATTCGTAACCCGGATTCCCCGAGACGGGTTCAGCCCGTCTCGGCATTTTTTTAATTATTTTTTTAAATTCGAATTTTCTTAAATTTTAAATTTAAAGTTATAAAGAAATTAGGAAAAAAATAGTAAAAAAAGAGGAAAACATTTAAAAAATGTCTAAAATTATAAAAAAATAATAGAATTGATATTCATTAATTACAAGTTTTTTTGTAAGGTAAATTATTTTATTAATATAAAAAAATCATATACCAATCTGCTCATCACATATAATATAAATAAAACTCATCTCATACAATATACATAAAAAACTCTGGTGATCATCTCATACAATGTACATAAAAAACTCTGGTGCTCATCTCATACAATGTACATTAAAAACTTTGGTGGTTCTCTACTCTTCATCATCGGCCTATTCAAATTCTTCATCTAGAATAGCTTTTCCTTGTGTGCGTCTTTCTGCATCGAACCAGTTCTTTAAGCAAACAACCATCTCTAAGTGTTTCGGCGTCAGTCTGCTCCTCCAGGGTGTCAAAACTCTACCACATGTAGAAAATGCGCTCTCGGACGCTACTGTAGAGACTGGAGGTATCAGTATATCTCGGGCCATGATAGAAAGAACAGAAAATTATTTTCTCTGTTCTTTCCACCATGACAAAACATCAAATATTTCCCATGGTTCATCATCATTTTCATTTATTTCAGCAGACATTTTGTTCAAATATAAATTAAGTTCATCAAATGAACCTGCTCCTGAAGAGTGTTTCTTTCCACTATTAGAGAAAATTAAACTTTTAAATTAGATAATCTTTTACCTAGACTAGTAGAAGAAGTTTGTGATGGTGTAGGTGTCCTAAATTCAGAAGAAGAAGGGGGAAATAACTCATCTCTGTACAATGAACACATTTCTTCTAAAAGAGATCTAATTTCTAAAAGTAATTTATCTATATCTTGTTCATAATTTAAACATAAAATAAAATTGGATAATAAAAGTTTTAAATTATCTATTTTAATTCTAGGATCCATAATTGCAGCTAAATAAAATAAAAAGGCATATTTTCAAAATTTTTCTTCCATATCATGTATAGCCTCTTCAAGACTGTCATCATCTCTGTATGCAGTAAATACTTGAACAATCTCATTAAGATTAAATAAGTTACATGTGGGATAATATGTACCAGAAAGTGCTTTTGTGACAGTGTCAAATTTTTCTAGAAAAATACAAAAAATTTCGTACAATTTTCACTCTTCATCGCTAATATAACAAGATGAACATTCATTTACTGTAAAAAATTGAATTGCTTGTTTATAAGGAAGGCAATCTTTAATCATAATGTAGCTTGAATTCCAACGAGTTTTCACATCTGTTTGGAGTAATTTTTCCTTCAGTCCATATTGTCGGCAATAACTTTTAAAAGATTGTCACCTAGGTCCACTGTGTTTTATATGTAAAATAATTTCTTTAACTTTATAAATATATTTGTCTAAGATTTTTAGACCATCTTGTACACATAAATTCAATATATGACAAACACATCTAACATGAAAAAGTTTGCTATTTAAAATCGGATCTAATACCGTTTTCAATTGTCTTATTGAAGCAGTATTTTCACTTGCATTATCAAAAGAATAGAAAATATTTTATTTTCTATACCATAATTTCTACAAGTAAGAAAAATTGAATTTGCTACATTTGTAGCAGAATGTTTCTCAAAAAATTTAGAAAATGATAAAATACGTTTTTATAAAATCTAGTTATCATCAATAAAGTGAGCAGTAATATATAAATAATGAATAAGATTAAGAGCTTCCCATATATCGGAAGTTAATGAAATTTTTCTAACATCACTAGTAAAAAGAGCCTTCAAAATATTTTTTCTATTTACAAATAAATCTTCAATTTCTTTAATTATAATTTGTCTGCTAATTCTCTTATAATCAGGAGCAAAAACAGATTTAAGATAATCAACTAATGCCTCTGATTCAGTAAAAGAAAATGGAAGTTCTGCTCGAACAATAAATTCAGCTAACTTATATTTGTTTACTTCAGGCTTATATCTCCAAGTGGAGAGTGTGCCTGTATCAGCTAATATTTGTGCTTGTTGTGGTAGTAAATCGTGATTTTTAGCATGTTTTTTTCATAGTGTTTACTAAGAATACCTATACCGTATCCTTCTTTACGATCAAATAGTTGATGGCAGTACTTACATTCTGCCTTTCTTCTACCTTCAATATTTTTTCTACGAAATGGTTCCACATTAGAGAAGTTTTTGGCTCTTATTTTAGTGGTTGTGCTAGTTGGTTGTTGTATTTCTGGAACTATAGTATCATGCTGTGCTGGTTGTGTATTGTGTTGTTCTTGTGTTTCAGTAAAAAAGGAGCCAGAGATTGTGCGTCCATTGGTGATGTTGACATTAAAGTTGAGAATATGATTGATATTGAGGAGGGAAGGAAATAGAATGCCGACATGTACCACTGTCACTAGCATATGCAGCATGTGTATATGGTGCAAAACCATTGTAGTGAATTGCATAGCTTGACGAACTGTGATAGGGAGCAAATCCAGATGTTGGAGAGCATAATTGTATGGTGGGTAAGCGACAGATGTTGACGATGAGCTACCGCCAGTATCGGTGTAATGTGCGGCAGATGAAGGATTGTGTGTTGATGAAGAGGTACCACCGGCTTTAGATGAGGTACCGCCAGTACCCCAGTTGGGCTCCACTAGGCTAGACTAGAAGTTGGTAGAGATTTGTAATTGTAAGAGAATAATAGTGATTTATAATAGAAGAGAGAGGGTTGAGGTTAAGTGAGATAAAAATGAATGAGAGTGGAGGGTATTTATAGATGTTAGAAGGGTTTTTATTATTTTTTTTAAAAGGATACAACGGCTCAAAAATGAGCCGTTGTGGGTGAATAAGAGTGGACCCTCTTTCTCACCCAAAATGCTCTTTTTTGAGCCGTTGAGGTTGAAAAAAAATAAAAAACGAATATAGGGGTCTGAGACTAATTTTTCTCTCTAACAGTCATATAAATATATTGGACATAAAAAAAAAATTAGAGAAGGGGAGTCGGGGAATTTTCCCCAACCTGATTCGTCCCGTGATTCGTCACGGGACGAATCGAATTCGTCCCGTTTACACAGGACGGGTCAACCCATTTTGACCCGCCCCTAAACGGGGCGGGTGCGGTTGACCCGCACCTCGCTCTGTGCGACTCAAACGGGTCGCACAGGGCCGGGCGGGCCAGGTCGACGCGGGTCGACCCGCCCCATTAGCCATCCCCAGTGGTGGATCCAATTGACCTCTAATAGCTTTTATTAGGTAAGGTATGGATCTTCAAAATCAGTGTAATTTCTTACTCAATTTTTGTTAAGAATTCGACCTCAATAACTCAATATCTATGTAGTTTAGTTTACTTAGATCAGTGGATCTTGGGTAGTTGAGCAACGCTTCACATGTCGGCACTTCGAGTCCACATGTCAGTGGACATTATTCTCCCCTGATACGGTCCTGATCAGGTACGAGTTTGCTCCCCGGTGACCTCCAGTGAATTCTGTCGGTGGTGAGTTAATTAGCGGGAAAAAAAAACAAAAGTGAATCTTTAGATTAAGTTGGACTTGCATGTGAATCTACCATTTATATTGATCTAGGAGCCAATCCTAAGGATCCAACTAGTTGCCAGTTATCACCCTCTTCCAATTACCTAAATTCTTTAATTCATTAATTTTGCTTTTTTCCACCTTTATTTCATTAGATTAGATAGTCACATGCCTTTTTCTTTTTCCTTTTTGTGTATATATCAATACTTTCATTGTATTCATTATCATTTGGATTCTATAGCAATAGATGACATGACTTTCGGTGTTAAATGTCGATTCAGATGCCATGGTTGATACGAAGATACTAAAAATATCTCATGCTGTTCTTGTAAGGATCGAATAATTTCCACTATTATTTTTTTACCAACTCAAAATATCAAAATCTAATGTCTTATTCTATTGAATAATAGTCTCTTCTATACGGATATCATTATCAAGCACTTAACATTCGGAAATCGGATTGGATATGAATAAGATATTGCTTTTACCATATCCCTATCCGCACCTAACTTTCGGATACGGATACGAATATTGACGGATGTGAAAAAATGATATCCGTATCCGGATTGGAGGCGGATTCGGGTACGGATATCCGCGGATAATCCGCATCCGGTGGCACCTCTACTTGCCACCCTACTCCAAATACCAAAATTCTTTAATTCATTAATTTTGTTCTTTACACTTTTTTTTGCATTAGATTAGACAGTTACATGCCTTTTTCTTTTTCTTTTTTCTTTTTCTTTTTCTTTTTCTTTTTTGCGTGTGTGCGAGTTAACAAACTGAGTATTCACATAAAATTAGAGGGAAGTTTCCATAGATTTCTCAAATCACAGGTAAGAGACCACCATGTAAGTTTCGCCAATGCATTCAGCTTGTTAGGTTTTGTAACTAGAGCTGCTTGACAATATAAACTTCTACAAAATCATAATTTTCTACGACGGAGGAGTTCTTAATCTTGATTCACTGATATGAACAAAACACGCTGTTAATTTTACAACAACTTGATACACAGACAAGAGACGTTAAAACTCGTGGACTTTCATGTCTATATATTTCATGACATGGATATTAATTTGAACGGTTTAGATTTGAAATTTTTGTGAGAAAGTCAAGTTTTACAGACGCTACAAGAGGAAATTTTCTGTTATGTCAGCTGTTTTTCTGTTTTCTCTTATATTATACGCTCGCCCGCAGAGCATTTTGCTAATCTTCGTGCTCAACCCCATAAAACTAATCAAATGAATCTAATCACCTCTATTTTATACAAAATATGCTCCTTATCCCATGAGACCCATACTTGAATCTGAAACCCCACTTGCACTACTAATTTATACACTTCGATTTGATTAAACTTAAACCAATGCATATGGTGCACATGGTATTTGAAACCATATTCTAAATGGGAATGTGTGCGCATGTACATACATTGTATTTGAGCTTCTCAATCTTAGTACAACTGTCAAAATAAATCTATAAATACGTGGCATGTGTTACTATAATTTATTTATTTTTCGTTAAGAGAGTCCAACTGGGAATTGTCACCCCAGTGTTCTAAATATCCCCGATATAACTCCGATATTGCGCCGATATTACTACGGCACCTAACCGCAATGATTTGGCACATCCAAACTGATATAGCATTTTCATCTAAAATCGCTGATAAATAGGCATGGACCCGATATATCGGCCGCAATTTCGACAATTTTGGACCCGATATAGCGTTTTACACCCAATTTCTAGGTTAGGTATTTGGGTAATTCGAGTGATGTGGCAATGTGACATTTTTGAAGATTCTATACTTGGATAGTGATTAAGGATTCATAGGCTTAATGCAAGTTATCGAGTTAAGTATATCTTAAACATATAAGTATGATGTTTTATGTAGATTTATATAATTTATGCATATATTGTCTTATTGAGATGCGGTTTAAGACAAGAAGATATGTATATTGCAGTCCAATTTTGACATCCGATTTTTGAAAATATTCCCGATATATTCCCATCTCCGAAAAAAATTTCGGCCGATGTAGCCGCTGTGGCCGCCATTTAGAACACTATGTCACCTCCACAGGATTTCGACCAGACGATCTCAGGGAGCACACCCCGAGCTTGATCACGGGAACATATGTTACTATAATTGATATACAATGGAAACTTATGCATTAAGTTGACAATAATAGAATTATTAGTTATAGTAGTTATTTCTGAGACTGACAACTGTGGGGTCTGATGGTCTGGGCTAAATATAGGGTTAGATTACGATGGCAAAGCTGGTAATTAGAATGAATATGGAGGGTGATTGTGCAGGAACGCGCATAAATGGCATTTTGCGGTACTTTCCCTGGAATCTGGGGTGACCTCCGGTAATTAACGGTGAAAATGCGTCCTTTTAAGTTTTCGAAAGTGGGCGATCCGAGGTGTTGAAAAGACGTAAAGACCATTCTACCCCTGGATTACCACTAGAAGATGTCACAACCCTTTCAAGTTCAAACCATTTCAACACTCAATTCAGTAATTTCCTACTCTAAGTCTAGAGATTTTTTAGTTCTGTTCTCTGTATTAGATCTCTCGGTATTCACATGACATAAAAATAAAAAATTATATAAGAGTGTTTAATTTTGAGGAAAAAAAAAGTGTAAGTGAAAAATGAAGATGAGAAATGTGAAAATGTAACGAGAAGTTGAATTTTTATAATGTTTGTTTTTCGGTGTTTGGTTGTAATGTGAAAGTGTAAGCGAAAAAGTATATTGCGTTTTCTGGTGTTTAGTTAGTAATGTAAAAGTGGAATCATAAAATAATATTAAATTAAAAATTAATTCTGAAATGACATTTTAGAACTGTATTGAACTGCACGTGTGATTTACATGATATCAAAATTAATTGTTTTGAGGTACAACTTATTAAAAGTGAAATTTACATGACGACGAAATTAATTGTAGCACCGTAAAAGGAAAGTATAAAAAAGAAAATAAAAAAGGAAAAATAGTTTTCTCATTTCTCATTTCTGATTTAAAACAAACAAGAGAAGTGAGAAATGAGTTTTTCTACTTTCCCACTTTCTTACAACCAAACGCATCCTTAAATTATCAATATAACCTCTTTGCAATGGAAATGAAGTCTAGGTTCTGTTTAATAACTTTTTCAAGCACTAGTTCTCAATGAAATGTTTTTGATAAATCATCAACATAACATTTGTTTTTCAAAAATATTCCTCTTTTTTGCAACAACCTCTAGAACAATTAAAAAAAAAAAGCCCATAATTTTATGGATAAGTAATTGGCATTTTAGATTAAGAATGCTGAATTACTAGTTAAAAAATAGAAATCAAACCAAGAAAAATAATTTAGAAGGAAAAACAAGAGCCTATGGCCCATGGTTTGTAGTCACCCCCTGGTGACTTTAGCACCCCAAGAAACATAGGCTATGGTCCCATCAGACCCTTGCCTTGAGAGGACATGGATGACCCCTGAGGACCACAAAGAAATAATAGCATGAACAAAGTCCAATATCTATTTATATGAGAGTGAGGCCAAAACAAAAGTGGGTGATCAACATCCTAAAATCACCTTGTTTGGTTTAGGTGGCATGAGGGGGTGGGTCACTTTCTCCATGAATGGGAGAACAACAACATGCAACTTCCCACTAAGAATCTTTTTGCCTTTGAGGAACTTGTAGTTTTCCTCCACCTAACCCTAACTTTGTCCCACACTTAATGCAACAATTTAAAGGTGTCACTGTCCTAGATATTTAGAAGCAATCACTGTCCTCTTGGATATCAATGACTAATCAATAATGGAGGACCATTAGATTCCAATGTGTTCCTTGTGTTGTGCATAATATGTTGTTGGTGACCATTAAGCTTTGAACTTGAATCACCTTAAACCGTTTGCTTTCTAGCTTTTCTATGGCAAATGTGACCAAGAATGTCACATGCATGTGGGATTAGCCTAGATTGGGATGTGGCTCATGTCAAGCTGGCAAGTCTCTTGCCTAGCATATTAGGTAGTTTGACTTGACTCGATTGGAATGATATCGGATCGATTGACTTTATGCTCGACTATGTCAATTATATTTGTGTCTTCATCCGTGCTTGAATTATACTGGTCTATTTGTTAGAGATGTCAATGACAACACGTGACTCATGTGAAGCATGTGATCTGCGTGAAAGAAATCCTTCATGAAATCGACCAGATCCTAAAATCTCTCCTTAAAGAGAGGAACACATGGGACTCATGTACTATGTGTTTTTCATTCTCTCTCTCTTAATCAATGTTTCCTATTATTTCTCCTAAATTAGTGTAAACATATAATCAATATGTGTATATATATATACAACCAAGAACCATAGCTAGTTGTATCATATCATTACACAAATAAGTGTCCTTCTTCTTTTCTATCTTGGTATCAGACCAACTCTTGTAGCATGTCGAGTATTCCCTCTTAATTTTCCCTCATCTCCATCCAAAAACCTGCATTCATAGTTACTCCCAATCCCAACATTACTCACTTTCTAAACGTCAAACTCGACAAGGGAAACTACCTACTATGACGTTCTCAATTCCTTCCTCTTCTCAAACTCTATGATCTCGAAGGCCTCGTCGACGGAATATCTCCGTGTCCAGTCCGTCCTTCCTTCTACTGAGATGGATGCTCAACCCACTATCAATCTGAAATACACTCATTGGATCAAACTTAATCAAATACTTTTATGTTGGCTTATCTCCTCACTCACTGAGGCTGTTCTTGCTTATGTTGTCGGCCTCACCCCATCTCGTGATGTGTGGTGCTCTTTGGAGCGAATCTTTGCGTCACCCTCTAGAGTTAAAGTGCAGCAGCTTAAATACCAGAAACACACTGTCAAGATGGTCACCTCTTCTATGTCAGAGTACATCCAGTCCGTCAAGTCCATCGTCGACAAGCTGGCGGCAGTGGCTAATCCAGTTGCCGACTCCTACCTCGTCTATACCTTGCTCAATGGTGTGTCTCCCGAGTATGACTCGTTCATTACCTCCGTCAACACATGGGTCAACCATGTATTGTTAGAAGAACTCATCGGCCTCATGCTTAGCCAGGAAATTTATCGTGGGCGTGTTAACACTTCACCAAACCCCACAACTCTCATCTCCTCTTCTCCTGTGGTTCATATTGCCTCCCACACTCCAAGCTATCATTCAACTCCAACCTCTTTCCGTAGTCGTGGACGTGGCCGAGGCAGGGAGCGTGGCCGTGGTCTTGGATGTTCCTTCCCACCACCACATCTGTCCGCTGGTGGCCAATCTAAATGCCAGATCTAAAATCATTTTGGCCATTATGCTAACCATTGCTACAATCGTATAATGATCTTGTAAGTCACCTAGAGGGGAGGTGAATAGGTAACAAGCTAATCTAAAGCAAAACTAATATGGAATTAAAACTAATTACGCAAACTAAAAATTATTAGGCTAACACACAAAATATAACACAAGAGTGTAACCGAATTCTCAGTGAAGGGCTCTGAACTATCTCCTAGATTAAGAGTTGAGGTGCCACTATGGCTCTCTTGGTCGAATACAAGTGTGAGCAAACAATCCCAAGCATATAACAATTAAGCACAAGGATATCAAGCATATAAAAATGTAAGCAATAACAGTATGCAAGATATATAAACACAACTGAGAGAGAGGCAATCGCAATCACAGGAGAATTGTTTCGAGGTTCGAGCACACTTGCTCTACGTTCCCGCCTTCAACATTATGAAGGATTTTCACTATAACGATCCTGCAAGATCACTCAGTACCGCAACACCTACAATGAGCTCTCTCTAGAACTCTTGGACTCGCAAGTCCCTCACTTGTTCCCACAAGAATAACACACGCAAGCATACTAGCTTGCCGAGGCCGCATCTCTACAGCTTCTCAATACAAGGAGTTGGAACATTTGGTGATTTTCTTCTCTTGATCACCAAAAATAACTCTCACAAACAAGGATCCCTAAAGGATTAATATAGCAATTGCTTGTGAGAGAAAATAAGATAGATGTGAACGTGAAAACTCAAAGAAAAGCTTTTGAATCAAGAGAATCACTCTTGATAAACTCTCTTTTGATATAGCAATGAAGCTCTAAAAACTTGTTGGGAAAACTCCATTGAAGATGGGAAATAAGATCTTAAAAAACACCAGATAAGAGCTTTAGAAAACAGCCTAAAAATCTTACCCAAAAATCTGGCCAAAAGTCCCTTTTATAGAGGCATCAAAAAACTAGCCGTTATGGGCTAGATTGGCCTGCCGGTCGACCGGCCAATGGTCATATTTATGACCATTGGGCTTGCCGGTTAACCGCCCGGTCGACCGCACCCAGTTCTTAATCTGTCAGTCGACTGAGGCTAGAACCGAGAGCACTGCTCTCTGGCCGATCGACCGCTCGACCGCTCGGTCGACCAGAGCTAGATCCAGAGAGTAAACTTTGTGGATCGGTCGACCGCCCGGTACCGACCCTCGAGCCAGGCTATGTGCATGTTTCTGTGTACATCAGTCGACCGCTCGGTTGATCGACTTCTGGTTCGGTTGACCGGTCGGTCGACCGCCAGAAGCCAAGGTCCGGGTTTTAGGGATTTAAATATTGGTCTTATAATATGCTATAAAATCCCATTAATCATATAAAATCTAAAAAAATAAGTTCATTGAAATACTTTAAAATACAAATATGTGTGATAAAAAATCAACACATATTACAAACTTTTTTTAAGCATTTTTGTGATATAGAAATTTAGCTTTAAACCGGAAACTGTATTTTTCCGTAAATCAAACTTTGAAATGAAAAATTGATTTCTCTCAAACTTGTATAAATACAAAATAAGATATTTAGAACTCATTTAAAGCATAGTGTGTATGGATATGATCTATTACACATATAAGATGAAATATCTATGTTTTTCACAATCAGCTCTAATCAAAGTTTTAACTTAAATAAAGCTTAAACACATGATATAGAAATATCAAATAAGTTTTTCTAAATATTAGAACCAACAATATGTATGGATGAAATCCAAAATACATATAAACTAAATAAACTCATTTTGATGAAATTTATTTATGAAACATAAGGATATCTACTTTGAAGCTCAAAACCAAAACGACATTTTCTAAAATCAAAACCATTCTTATGAAAACACTATATAAATTTTATGTGTGTGTATATGAGCTTGAGCAATTCACAACTAATTTATCCTCTACATTTTATCCTAAAGTAAAAATTTTAACACCTACAAACTCTTAACTCAAGTCTTCACTTGAAAATCTTCTCTTCATCTTGACTTGATGAGCTAGACTCCTCTTTGAGTACTTGATGCGAGCCTGATGCGCGAGCTCTTAACTAATACGTGCTAGCTTCAAAATTTGACTTCGAATCTTTTGTTGAAGTTAAACACCGACTAAGATCTTGGTAAAAATCTGAAACTTAAATAAACACAAGATCATTAGTATTATAACTATATGAGTTAATCATCATCAAAACTAGAGTGATGGGCCTTTGAGCTAACAATCTCTCCCTTTTTGATGATGACAAAACTCATAGAGTTATATATGTATGGATTAAAGATAAACTACATAGAAGCTCCCCCTTAACTCATGCATAGCAATAAACAATAAACATATTCAATGAAAGCTCATAAACTAAATAAACATATATGCATAAATAATAATATTAAACATGCATATATAAACTCTCTAAATTCTTCACCCCCCTTTTGTCAATTTATCAATAAAAGGGTGAAAATAAACAAAGAATATAAATGTATATGCAATATACATTCACGAAGAGGAGAGACGTTAAGTTAAATCCCCCTGCATACATGCATTACATGAAGAAGGGATGACTAAACTCTAACCTACATAAGCATAATTTATAATGTTTAGACGGAGATGTTAAGCTCCTCCTATACACATGTACTACATAAAGAAGAGAGGTCAAGCTCCTCAATATATATAATACACTCAATATGAATCTATATATAGAGGAGATGTTAAGCTCCCTTTACATATAAGCAATATATATCAAAATAAATTTTGAAAACAAATTAAACACATTTTGTTACCAATTAAAACAAATTTTGATACCAATTGAAGGTGAAACATGAAGTACATTTTGACACCAAAAAATATCAATTGAAAACCAACATGAATATAAATTATACCAATTGAAGAAAAATAATCATGGATATCACGGATTATTTTAAACTATTTTTCTCAAAAAGTGTGGGAGTAAGGTACCAATTGAAAATAAAATCAAGAGTTTTTCTCCCTCTTGAAATACCAACAAAACTAATGCATAAGCCTGTGAAAAATACCAATTAATATATAGGATTAAATCAAGCTTAGTATAAATATAATTTGTGCTTTATTAAAAAATTATATGATCATACATGTTTTAAAGCACAAAAAACATCTATATGTATGTATGACTGATCGGGGGAAAACTCTCACAAAAAGTGTATGTTTTGAAATCAATAGTTAAAAGTGTGTGCTTTGACTTCCTTGATACTTCCGTTATAGCATAGAGGCTAAAACGAGTCGAATCCATAAGGACGGTAGACGATAGAAGTTTACACGGTATGTTCACGTGTATGTTAAAAGTTCTTCAATATTTTAAAGAATAAAAAGAAAATAAAATAAAGAATGAAAAGAGAAGAGTACGGTGAAACACGAAGAAGTGGGAAACATAGAAGAAATGGTTTTGTGGTTTGATATATCTCTAAAATAAAGTAAAAATGTAAGAAAACCTATGGCTACTAGCTACTATGGCTCTACTAACCATGCTAACTGATTGAGATTTTAAGAATAAAAAGAATTAAAGTTCAGATTTCTTAGTCTCAATGCGAATTTGTTGTAGCAAGGGCTCAAGCGGGTCGTGATCCTCAGGGAAGGATGCGATGCAAGCGTTTCGACCCGATTCCTCTGTATCTTCAAAAATAGAGAAAAGAGATTAGATTTGATATGAAAATATGATATTAAAGACGTGGTTTTGCTGATCTTCTACCACAACCCTATTGCATATTAAGACTCTTGATCATCATATTGGAATACATGGATTTTTATCCTAGGTTTTTTTGGAAGACATGCAAGCAAGAGAAGAGATTTAGAATCTTACCAACATCACTCCTAAAAATCCAACACTTTTATCCTAACATCTAAGCACAACACAAAAGAAGTTTTACCTTGAGGTTGCGTTGTCAAAGTTCTTAGATATAAAATGTGAAGAATTAATTAATGTTGTGATATTAGATTAGAACACCAATTATCGTTTAATCTTCAAGCATTCTACTTTAAACCTAGGGTTTCAAAAATTATCATCCATCCGACCAATGCTTAACTGCTTTAGGGTTGCTTTAAGAAATTCAGCAAACCACTAGAGAGAATTAGTTCATCATAATTTTTTTTATCTTTTCAATTTATTTTTTTTTTATTGTTTAATAAGAGAGATTAGAGAAAGAAAGAAAGAAAACAAATCAGAAGATCGATAATTAGAAACCAAACCAGAGAGATCACAGAAATAAAATAAAATAGCTGAAAATTAAATGAAAGCAAAAAGTGACTTTTATTGCAGAATAATCTCCAGTTACAAAAGCTTCTTCTTCTCCACAACGTACATGAACAAGAGATACAAACTGGCAGAAATTTAAAGAAAATAGCTAGAAGAAACCCTAATACGTCTCTGGATGCCCCCTCTGCTGCGCCTGCAGGGATATTTATAGGTGCAGAAGGCGGTGGAGTCACAGATAAGATCGCGCCAAAAAGTTGTTGCCCTGTCTCATCTATACTGCCGCAGAATTACGGCTTTTGCCGCGTTTCTGCGGCAGTTTGGTGACGTCTGGCCACACGCTTTGGCGCGTGGCCTCTCCTGGTCCATCCATTTGGGCGCCTGCTTCTGGAAGCTGCATCCTGCCTCTTTATTCTGGATTTTTCGAGATAACTTAATAATCAAGTTACCTTGATCTCAAATATCCCAAATCTTCTATCCACGAATTTCCTTCTTATCTTGGGCTTTTATCCTCATCCTGCAAGTGTTTAGGGTTGGATAGAAGTCTATCCTTCCCTTATCTTTGATATTTGCAACTTTTAGCCCTTGTATTTGCATTTTGACTTCTTGTAATTGCGCTTTTGCACCTGGGCTTCAAACATGGGCTTGGATCTGGGCTTTTGGGCTCTTTTAAGCTTAATTTATTATTAAAATAATAATTCGAGGCCTGCACACATTAAATAACAAATATTAATAAATGTGCATTATAATATGAATAAATGTGCAAATGTGATGGTAAATATGATGACAATTATGCATTTTTTACTACTAATCACACCCCCACACTTATCTTTTTGCTCGTCCTCGAGTAAAAATCAAAAAGAAAAAGAAAATCTAATCTAACTAACTCACTTTCGTAGGAATCACGGTTGCACTTAGCATGTGCAATAAGCCGTTAAACCCCTAGGTTATCCTAGAGGACGAGTGTTGTCTCGTGAGGGTTTTCAGCGGATTACACCCACAAAATCCATAAAAAGAAAATATTTGAATTATTATTGAAGAGACTAAGTAGTCTATAAGTTTTAGGATCCTCATTTTATTCATTCTTTAAACTTAGTCTTAATAAAGTTAATTGTTTTCCATTTTAGGTAAGGATTAAAATTGAATTTCTAATATAGTCTTTTTCGTTACCAAAAATCATATGCATCCTTATGAATTTTTACTAGCAATTCCTTAACTTGGACTCTATGCCTCTTTATTATTTTTATAACATCATCTAATTTTCTTTCGTGTAAGTATCAAGGCTTCTTGAGGCCCTCATACCTAACTAATTGACTATTTGATGTATTTTTTTTTGGCATGTATAACTCATCTAATTTTCTTTCGTATAAGTATCAAGGCTTCTTGAGGCCCTCATACCTAACTAATTGACTAATAGATGTGTTAATACATGTATAATATTTCTCAGTTTTCTTAGGCTTTCTAATCCACCCATGTAGCGAACTTAAAGTCGGTGGCACCCAAACCGGTCGGCTTTAGGGCACCAGGTGAGAAAACACCCCGCGGACTCAAATTCGAATGAACTAGGCCACAAAACTAATGACTTTATTTTTATTTAGAACTCTCCTTTAGGCGTGAATACTTATGCTTCTTGAGGCACATGTATCCAGCTTAATTGGTGATATTTTTTTTTTTTTTATGAGGCACAAGGTCTTTGTCTTAGAATCCTAGATATGTACTAGGAATGCACATTTCATTAAGGTAAAAATTAAGACTAACTAATTATTCAATTTCTCTTCCTATACCTAAATTTTAAACATTTATTTATTTTGACCAAGTTTTTAGAAATCCTAATCATGATTTTCCTAATCCTTAAAACTAACTTAGATTTCTTTCAAAAATAAGTCAAAATATTTCCTTTTTACAAATTTTTTTTTATATATTGTATAAATTTTTTTTATATATTTTTAATTTTTTTTATTTTATTTATTTTTTTTTATATTACAAACCCTTCCCCCACACTTGTTTCATGCATTGTCCCTAATGTATGAATGAAATGTATGGATGCATGAACTGGCAGAAAGATATAATCACCGATACAGTGGGTCAAAAAGACCCCATCGCCGCATTAGCTTCCGGCACAGACTCCAAAAAGATTTTAAGACGTTGACCATTTACCTTGAATGCATTGCCATTTTTGGGATCGTAGATCTCTATGGCTCCGTGTGGAAACACCGTCTTAACAATAAATGGTCCTGTCCATCTTGACTTCAACTTGCCGGGAAAGAGATGAAGTCTAGAGTTGTAGAGTAAAACTTTTTGTCCTTGGACAAAGTTTTTCTCGTGATGAATTTATCGTGAAAAACCTTAACTCTATCCTTCGCAATCTTTGCATTCTCGTATGCATCATTCCTCAACTCCTCTAGTTCAGAAATTTGTAATTTCCGAAACTCACCGGCCTTATCTAAATTGAAATTTAGCTGCTTAATTGCCCAAAGGGCCCGGTGCTCTAGCTCGACAGGAAGGTGGCAAGCCTTTCCAAAGACTAGTCTATAGGGAGACATTCCTAGAATCGTCTTAAAGGCAGTCCTATATGCCCACAGGGCATCCACCAGTTTGGTGGACCAGTCCTTCCTATTCTGATTCACAGTCTTCTCTAAAATGAGCTTGACTTGCCTATTAGAAACTTCTACCTGTCCGCTAGTTTGAGGATGGTAGGGCGTAGACAACTTGTGAGTAATGACATATTTTCGCATAAGAGCTTCAAAAGTTCTATTGCAAAAATGTGTGCCATTGTCACTAATGATGGCTCGAGGGATTCCAAAGCGTGAGATGATATTTTCTTTCAAGAATTTGACAATAACTTTGTTGTCATTTGTCTTGCAAGGGACAGCTTCTACCCATTTCGACACATAGTCTACGGCCAACAAGATGTATTGATGCCCAAACGAATTAGGGAAGGGTCCCATAAAATCGATGCCCCATACATCGAAAAGTTCTACTTCTAGAATGGGATTTAAGGGCATCATATTTCGTTTGGAAATTCTTCCTATCATTTGACATCTTGTGTAAGTTTTGCAATACTCAAATGCATCTCTAAACACAGTTGGCCAATAAAAGCCACTTTGCAGAATTTTCTCGGCAGTTTTGCGGGGACCAAAATGTCCACCGCAAGCGAACTCATGACAAAAAGCTAGCACGCTTCTAGTCTCCTCGTCGGGGACACATCTCCTAATGATTTGGTCGCTACAGTATTTGAAAAGATAAGGATCTTCCCACATGTAATACCGAACTTGAGACAAGAATCGGTATCTATCCTGTTTAGACCAACTAGGTGGTGTTTGATTTGTGACTAAGTAATTCACTATGTCAGCAAACCATGGTTCCTTAGAAATGGCTAGAAGTTGCTCATCGGGAAAATTGTCATTGATGGGCAGTTCGTCAGAAGGTGCGTTTGGCACACGAGAGAGATGGTCTGCTACGACATTTTCGACACCTTTTTATCTCGAATTTCGAGATCGAATTCTTGAAGGAGAAGGATCCAACGAATGAGTCGGGCCTTCGCATCTTTTTTAAGCATAAGGTATCGCAGTGCAGAATGGTCAGTGAAGATCGTGGTCTTGGTCCCAAGAAGGTATGGACGGAATTTCTCCAAAGCGAACACTACTGCCAAGAATTCCTTCTCGGTTGTAGTATAGTTCATTTGGGCATCATTGAGCGTCCTACTCGAATAATAGATCACGTGCTGCTTGCTATCCTTACGCTGTCCTAAGACAGCACCTATCGCAAAATCTGAAGCATCGCACATGATCTCAAAAGGCTTGGACCAGTCCGGAGGTGAGATGATAGGAGCAGAGATAAGTTCCACTTTCAATTTCTCCCATGCACTATGGCACCTATCATCAAAGATGAAGGACACGTCTTTAGCTAGAAGGTTTGTAAGGGTCTAGCAATTTTGCTAAAGTCCTTAATGAACCTACGATAAAATCCAGCGTGTACTAAGAAAGACCGAATGTCCTTCACGCATCGCGAAAGTGGAAGTTTCGCTATGATCTCCACCTTGGCCTTGTCTACCTTAATCCCTTCCCTAGATATCTCGTGACCCAGGACAATCCCATGTTGCACCATGAAGTGACACTTTTCCCAATTGAGGGTCAAGTTCTTTTCGGTGCACCTACTCAGCACTAGCTCCAAGTGATGGAGACACTGGTCAAATGAATTTTCATAGACAGAGAAGTCGTCCATGAAAATTTCTAAGAAACGCTCGACAATATCCGAAAACAGGCTTAACATACAACGTTGGAATGTGGCGGGGGCATTGCATAAGCCGAAAGGCATTCGACGGTAGGCAAATGTCCCAAATGGACATGTGAACGTTGTCTTCTCTTGGTCCTCCAGGGCTATAGGGATTTGGTTATATCCCGAATACCCGTCCAAAAAGCAGTAATACTCATGACCGGCTAATCTTTCCAGCATTTGGTCAATGAAAGGGAGGGGAAAATGATCTTTCCTAGTGGCTGCATTCAACTTGCGATAGTCTATGCATACTCTTACCTTGGTAGGCAATCGTGTTTGCACTAACTCATGCTTGTCGTTCTCTACCACAGTAAAGCTAGACTTCTTAGGGACCACATGCATTGGGCTAACCCATTCGCTATCGGAAATGGGATAAATGATCTCATTATCTAACAGTTTCACTATTTCGGCGTGTACAGTCTCCTGCATGAGTGGGTTTAGCCTACGCTGTGGATCTCTCTTCGGTCTAACCCCTTCCTCTAGATGGATACGATGCTGGACTATCGTAGGGCTTAGTCCCTTGATATCTGCCATAGTCCAACCAATGGCTTCCCTATGTCTCCTAAGGGTTGCCAATAGGTCCTCCTCTTGCCTGTTGGTCAAATTAGATGCAACTATGACCGGTAACGTCTCTTGTTCACCTAGGTAGGCATACTTAAGATGTTTCGGCAAGGTTTTTAACTCCAAAGAAGGAGTTGGCTCGATGGGTGGAGGAGTTAAGCTAGAATCTCCCATCTCTATAGAACTCAGATTTGATTCCCATTCAATCTCATCAAGGCTGAGATCACTTGCTTCTAAATCTTCCTCTTCCTCTGACTCAAGTGTGATCTCCTGATTATGCTCACTCGTCATGTTTTCAATGAAGTTAACCTCAAAGGGTTGGTCGGTCACATCGTAGGGATGCTTACCTAGGTTGAAAACATTGACTTCCTTGGTCATATCCCCAAAAGTCAGTCTCATGGATCCGTTTCTACAATTTATGATTGCATTTGCGGTTGCTAGGAACGGTCTTCCTAAGATGACGGGAGTTTGGGACCTAGGATTAGACACAGGTTGTGTCTCTAAGACAATGAAATCGACTGGGTAAATGAATTCTCCCACCCGTATGAGAACGTCATTGATCTCTCCCTTAGGAACTTTGATTGAGCGGTCAGCCAACTGAATAGTGACTTGGGTCGGGTTGAGTTCACCTAATCCAAGTTGTTGATATACGGAGAAAGGGAGCAAATTGATGCTAGCTCCTAAATCGAGGAGTGCTCGATTGATTTCGGCTCGACCTATGGTGCAAGAGATGGTGGGGCAACCAGGGTCCTTATTCTTAATAGGGATCTGGTTGGACAATAGCTCACTAATGTTGGTGGCTAGAAAAACCTTCTTAGGCACATTAGTCTTTCTTTTCTTGGTGCACATGTCCTTAAGGAATTTGGCATAACTAGGGACCTGTTGGATTGCATCAAGAAGTGGAATGTTGAGCCTAACTTGATTGAACACCTCTAATAATTTCTCCATATGTGCATTGTTGTTGCTTCTAAGCCTATTTGGAAATGGAGCTATAGGCTGGTGCACCTGTCCTGCTGACTTTTCAACTTCAGTTTCATTGGAGCTGGGTGGAGAGGGAGTGGAGCTAGATGGAATGGATGAGTGAGATGGATCCTGTGGCATGGATACTTGATTATCAACTTGTTTCCCCGATCTGAGTGTATGAACCATGTGACACTGATTTGGGTCTTGAGCCTCATTGGCTGGCCTAGGATTCCTAGGATTTGGCAATGGCTGACTCGGTAGGGTACCCCTTTGTCTTTCTTGCTGATTTAATTGGACCTCTATCCTGGTCAAGACTTGAGCTAGTGTGTCATGGCTTTTAACAAGAGTGTCCACCTTTCTTTCCATGTTTGAAAGCCTTGTTTCCATTTGTGAATATTGGAAAGATGGTGGAGGATTTTGACTAGGAAAACTTTGCTGATAGGGCGGATTTTGGAAATTGTTGGAGAATTTGGGCCTAATTTGATCATTGTTGCTTGGGCCCCATGAAAAATTGGGATGATTTCTCCAACCAGGATTGTAGGTGGGTGAATAAGGATTGTTGGCGGGCCTTGTGAAGGCCGCACTCATATGTTCGGGCAAGCTTTGATGCGCGAAAAAGACAAGACATTCCTCGAACACATGGTTCATATCTTGACAATAAGTACAGCCCGCCGAAGATGTTGGGCTGACTTGGTTCACAGAGACTGGCTCTTTAGTTTCAAGGGCCTCTAGTCTTCGCATAACAGCAGCTAACTTAGCATCGGTTGCTATGTTGGCCTCAATGGAATGGATACCTCCTTTAGAAGAAGTAGGGTCATTAGTCCTAAATTTTTCCGGAGTAGGTTCCCATTGGATGGTATTTTCAGCTAATTCCTCATACAATTCCCATCCTTCATTTTCGTTCTTCTTCATAAATCCTCCTTGGCACATGGATTCTAACAACGTTTTAGTTTGATATTCTAATCCATCATATAGAACTTGGCAAAGTCGCCATTTCTCTATCCCATGGTGAGGGCATTGAGCAAGAAGGTCCTTAAAACATTCGAAATATTTCCAAAAGGCTCATTTGCTGTTTGCTTAAACTGTAGGATATTCTTCCTAATCAGCGCAGTCTTGTGAACGGGATAAAATTTCTTTAGGAAGGCCTTAACGAAATTATCCCAAGAAGATATAGAACCGACCTCTAGACTGTAGAGCCATTTCTTTGCTAAATCCTTCAAAGTAAAGGGGACAAACCTAAGTTTGATGTCATCTTTTCCTAACTTAGGAATATTCATCATGAGACACACTTCCTCAAATTCCCTTATGAAGAAGTATGCATCCTCGGAGTCAAGTCCATGAAATTTCGGAAGGGTGTTGATGTATTGTGGCTTAAGCTCAAATGGGTCAACACCTTCATCGTTAAGCTTGATGCAAGAAGGAAGAGAAGTCCTGATAGGATAGATCCTATCTTGGAGTGATGGCGGTTGTGCCATGTGTGAGTCGGGATTGAGCTCGGGTGGTGAACTAGTTCTAGTTAGCCTGGATGTAAGTGGGTCTCTCGACCAAGCGGGCATGCACAATCAGCAAACAAGTTCACCCAATCAATCAATAAAAAAGAAAAACAATCAAAAATCCTAATCTAGGGTAAGCCTTGACCTAGACGACTCCTAACTTTAGACTGTCCTTAGGAGGTCTACTGTCGACGTTAACCACAAGCTAATCGGCCAGGTAGGTGGCAAGACCGGTGGGAGGTTTTCCGTCAGAGACGTTCCTTAATTAAATAACCACCGTTCTTCGGGCTTTCGGCCCTCAATCCCCTGCCTAGACACCGATTTGACAAGAGTTAATTTCGAACAATTTTCCTCCTTCGGTCAATCTCCTATTGAGTCCGAGTTAACCTAGGGCCAACGTCTAGTCAAATTTTACTTAAGGTTAGGGTTGTGAGTGTGACGGATATGATTTGTGGGCCAAGGAAGGGTGATGAAATCCCCACCTTATCTTGCTTATGGGTTATGCCCTTAAGATGAATTAGTGTACGTGTAAAGCTGTAGAAAAGTAATCACTCAAGAAAGCAGTAAACAACCAAGAGTGTTTCCTAATCTATATGCTATGCAAACGTACCTTGTCGCCAGCACTCTTCAACAGAATTAAAAAGAATTAAAATAGACACGTGCCCTAAATGCAAGAGTCTAATATTTTTTTTATTTTCAACAAATGGGTTAATGTTATTAATTAGCAGTTGCAGAGTGATAATAGAGAAATTTAATCACAGCAGTAAGCAAATTTTGCAATGCAGAGCAACATGCAGAAAAGCAGGTTAGTAGTTCACTACAATTGCCGCAATTTTGCGGCTTTTGCCGCAATTTTGCGGCAAATTGGTAGGCCCTGGTGCTCTGCCTTCGAGGGTAGAGGCACTGGGTAGCTATGTGTCCCTTGCTGCTGCTTTTTTTTTCCTGTTTTCTGTATCTGCAAACAGAAAAAATAAAAATTGATTAGATGGAGGAAATCGTGCCGTTCCTTCCCCGGCAACGGCGCCAAAAGTTTGATTGAGATTTTAAGAATAAAAAGAATTAAAGTTCAGATTTCTTAGTCTCAATGCGAATTTGCTGTAGCAAGGGCTCAAGCGGGTCGTGATCCTCAGGGAAGGATGCGATGCAAGCGTTTCGACCCGATTCCTCTGTATCTTCAAAAATAGAGAAAAGAGATTAGATTTGATATGAAAATATGATATTAAAGACGTGGTTTTGCAGATCTTCTACCACAACCCTATTGCATATTAAGACTCTTGATCATCATATTGGAATACATGGATTTTTATCCTAGGTTTTTTTGGAAGACATGCAAGCAAGAGAAGAGATTTAGAATCTTACCAACATCACTCCTAAAAATCTAACACTTTTTATCCTAACATCTAAGCACAACACAAAAGAAGTTTTACCTTGAGGTTGCGTTGTCAAAGTTCTTAGATATAAAATGTGAAGAATTAATTAATGTTGTGATATTAGATTAGAACACCAATTATCGTTTAATCTTCAAGCATTCTACTTTAAACCTAGGGTTTCAAAAATTATCATCCATCCGACCAATGCTTAACTGCTCTAGGGTTGCTTTAAGAAATTCAGCAAACCACTAGAGAGAATTAGTTCATCATAATTTTTTTTTATCTTTTCAATTTATTTTTTTTATTGTTTAATAAGAGAGATTAGAGAAAGAAAGAAAGAAAACAAATCAGAAGATCGATAATTAGAAACCAAACCAGAGAGATCACAGAAATAAAATAAAATAGCTGAAAATTAAATGAAAGCAAAAAGTGACCTTTATTGCAGAATAATCTCCAGTTACAAAAGCTTCTTCTTCTCCACAACGTACATGAACAAGAGATACAAACTGGCAGAAATTTAAAGAAAATAGCTAGAAGAAACCCTAATACGTCTCTGGATACCCCCTCTGCTGCGCCTGTAGGGATATTTATAGGTGCAGAAGGTGGTGGAGTCACGGATAAGATCGCGCCAAAAAGTTGTTGCCCTGTCTCATCTATACTGTCGCAGAATTGCGGCTTTTGCCGCGTTTCTGCGGCAGTTTGGTGACGTTTGGCCACACGCTTTGGCGCGTGGCCTCTCCTGGTCCATCCATTTGGGCGCCTGCTTCTGGAAGCTGCATCCTGGCTCTTTATTCTAGATTTTTCGAGATAACTTAATAATCAAGTTACCTTGATCTCAAATATCTCAAATCTTCTATCCACGAATTTCCTTCTTATCTTGGGCTTTTATCCTCATCCTGCAAGTGTTTAGGGTTGGATAGAAGTCTATCCTTCCCTTATCTTTGATATTTGCAACTTTTAGCCCTTGTATTTGCATTTTGACTTCTTATAATTGCGCTTTTGCACCTGGACTTCAAACATGGGCTTGGATCTGGGCTTTTGAGCTCTTTTAAGCTTTATTTATTATTAAAATAATAATTCGAGGCCTGCACACATTAAATAACAAAATATTAATAAATGTGCATTATAATATGAATAAATGTGCAAATGTGATGGTAAATATGATGACAATTATGCATTTTTTACTACTAATCACTAACCTCTTAGTGATAGTTGCCTCACATGTATCATTGGTCATCACTAGTCCTTAATTTAAGAGCCTTTCAAAGCTTGACCCATACGATAATTTCACATCCAAACTCAACAAAACAAGTGAAAGCTATACTTAAACCATCAAAACTAAATAAGAGTGAGCATGGAATAAAGTAATATTAGCTTATTAGAGAGTTAGGATATTAGAGTGTTAGAATCCATCATCATGAGCCATCAATGACTCTTGCAAGAGCAAGGCCAAGTAGAGGCAATTAGATTCATGTGGATTATCATATAAGAAGTTAGCAAGTTTGTAGTTAGTAGTTAGTTGTCATAAGAGAAAATTAACTAAACATGTAAAAGGAGTTAGAGAGAAGAAAACAAAGAGAGGTAAAGAGAGAACCTTTCATAACTTGTCACCTTCTATTACAAGCACTCTTGCTTTCCAACCATATACCACTCTCTCTCCTATTACAAGATCTAAAAGCAATGGAAAATATAAAGAGGAAGAAAAAGAACTAACCTAAACTAAACTACTATAAACTATAATATGAAAAGAAACTACACTACTCTCTAGATATCTCCATCTGAAGAACCCTTGAGGTATTTATAGGCACCAGGGGAAAGGGGGCCAAGGGGACAACCCCTGGCCCAAAGTATGGGCGCGACCGCGCCCGTATGGCTGGGAACACGCGGCCAAAAGCCACGTTTCTGTGGCTATACCAGAGTGGCGCGCGCAGCGCCACCTGCTGTGCGCCGCTCGTTTACCCCCTGTCAGCTGCATGTTTCGGTTTTTGGTTTTGGGCTTCTGGTTTTGTCGAAACTGCTCTCCAAAGTCAATGGCTATATTATAGGCCTTTAATCACCCATTAAATAGTGATTTAGGGTCTTCTTTTTTATTGAACACCATGGACCTAGAAACATATAAGAGAGGTATTATTAGCAGATTTAATATTAAATAAATGTGAAGATGTGATATGAATATGCAGTTTTAGAGACTAATCAATGATCAATTTAAATACCAATTGTAGGTTTGATGCATATATATATATATATAAGAAAATAAATATGATCATACAAAATAAAATATTTTAAAATTCAAGTGTATAACTTATTACAATCTACCCTCATGTTAAATAGATGTTCTTATGAAGACACACAAGTCACGATCGCCTAACCAAGCGCCCTTGGATGGTAGAAATTTTTAAAACTAAGATTTGAGACTATTTTAACATATTTGAAAACTCTACCAAATGAAGAGTACGAAACTAGTTTTATAATAATTTTGAAAACTAATACGAAATCCTTTAAGCAAGCAATAAAACAAATATATAGTCCATAATGTATGAAAACTACACGAGAATTGAAACTCAAAAATCTATAAAGCTCATATAGGCTCATGAATCAAAATCATGAGTAAACAAAAGATATATAGAGTGTACAAAAATTATGTAATCAATAAAATCATGGAGATAAGTCAATCATGCTCAAAACAAAACTAACATGAAATTCTTTTTCACAAAAACATGATATATCATATAAACATGTAAGAATCATCAAAACTAGGACATACAATTTACAATTAGACAAATGATTGAGTACACAAAGAAATGGAGTATGAAAAGTATGTATCTCAAAAATTGTGCATGTTTACAAGTTTCAATAGAATTTGCATAACAATATATGATATAGTCATGTAAGCATTTAAAATACTTTAAAGTTTTTCAAAAATACATGAATAGCTAATAACCAATCAACTCAACATTAAGCACAAAATAATATAATTGAGTCTAGGTTACTACACTAGTATATAAACATTAAAAGCATTTTAAAAGTGGAGGATGAAAAGGTTACCAATACGATGTAGCCAATCCATTTCTCCAAAATGAGATGGTTCTCCCACCATACTTCCTTGATAGTGATGTATCAAATGGCTGTGCTCTTTAAGCTCCAATCCATTCACCACTAAAGTACCAAACCTCTCACGTTTTGTGAAAACTCACATCTACATCAAACACAAGAGGTGAAGATTTTGGTCCGCATATCTTCTTTTTGGATCCATAAAGGTTAGAAATAATTGGAACCCAAACCCTTTTATTAGCAAAATTTAAATGATTTATTCTATCAAAATAAAATTTTGCTAAATGGCCTTTGCGGCTGTCATGTGTATAATTGTATATTCTAGCATACCTATGATTGTGATGTGTATGAGCATGGTGTGCATGAGATGTATGCGGTGGGGGAATATGCGTGAGCATGCGGAACTTATTTATTGCGAAACATAAATTCTAATTTATTGTGATTAAATGCACATTGGCTCAAAGTGAAGCCCAAACAATCAATTTTTTTTCAAAACGTGAATCTTATTTTTACCAATAGAAGGTGCATTATTATTAGCGTAAGAAACATGGCAAGAATCAACATTATTTTTCCTTTTAGAATTTTTTTTTTTTCTTTTATAATAATTTTCTTTTTCAAAGAGTCTTTTTCTTTTAAAACAACTTCCTTTTCTTTTTTCACCGAAATAATTTTATTCTTCAAGCATTCATTTTCTTTTGAAACAATTTCAAATTCATTTTTAAAAGAGTCTTTTTCTTTTAAAATGGAATCATTTTTAATTTTCAATCTTTTATTTTCTATTTTAAGTAAATAATATTTTTCAAGAAGTTGTTGACAAAATAAAGCAAGCTCATCATATGGCATGTCAACATATTCATCAAGCTCAGATTCGGAGTTTACATCAAGAGGGTCATCCCCATGGACCATGTAGCACATGCTGAAAGCATCATTTTCATCCTCCGAGTCACTCTCTTTTTCATTGCGTTTATTCCCCAAGCGAGCAAAGAGTGTTCCAAAGTACAAAAGCCGATTCAACGTTAGATACCCTAGATAAATAATCATCATTTAGGGTACTCTTTATAGCATGGATGGCATTTTTTAGCCTCAAGATGTTTGCCATTAATAAAATATGAATTCTTAATAGTGACAAAATAGACATGAGTTCCTAAGGCCTTAAGAAACATAGACATCTTAACTTTTTAATTTTTGAAGTCAAGAATATCGAACAAGGGAGGTGTCATGAAATCCATGTGTGTATAAACAAAATATTGTGATTAGATAAAATAGGATATTTAACTCAAGGTTGTTAGACCCGAATCAAGAGCACCAAGCTCTGATACCAATTGTAAGTCACCTAGAGGGGGTGAATAGCTGACAAGCTAATCTAATGCTAAACTAATGTGGAATTTAAACTAATTATGCAAACTAAAAACTATTAGGCTAACATACAAAGTATAACACAAGAGTGTAATTGAATTCCCGGTGAAGGGCTCTGAACTTATCTTCTCAAGATTCCTCTAGAGTAAAAGTTGAGGTGCCACTATGACTCTCTTAGTGTGAGCAAACAATTCTAAGCATATTACAATTAAGCACAAATATATCAAGTATATAAAGATGTAAGCAATAAAAACATACAAGATATGCAAATACAAGTGACAGAAATGAGCAATCGCAAACACGAGAGAATTATTTCGAGGTTCGAGCACACTTGATCTACTTCCCCGCCTTCAACACTATGAAGGTTTTCACTATAACGATCTCGCAAGATCACTCAGTGCCACAACACCTACAATGACCTCCCTCAAAAACTCTTAAACTCGCAAGTCCCTCACTTGTTCCCGCAAGAATAACACACACAAGCACACTAGCTTGCCGAGGTCATACCTCTACAACTTTCCAATGCAAGGGGTTGGAACACTTGGTGATCTTCTTCTCTTAATCACCAAAAATAACTCTTATCAATAAGGATCCCTAGAGGATGAATATAGTAATGGAAAGCTCAACCTTGTGTGAGAAAATAAGATAGATGTGGAGGTAAAAAAACTCAAAGAAAAGCTTTTAAAAACTCAAGAGAATCACTCTTGATAAACTCTATTTTGATATGGCAATGAAGCTTTAAAAATTTGTTGGGAAAGCTCCATTGAAGATGGGAAAATAAGCTCTTGAAAAAACTCTGAAAAAGAGCTCTAGAAAACAGCCTAAAAATCTTACCCAAAAATCTTGCCAAAAGTCCCTTTTATAGAGGCATAAAAAAACTAACCGTTATGGGTCAGATTGGCCAGTCGACCGGCCAATCAGTCGACCGGCCAACGGTCATATTTATGATCGTTGGGGTTATCGATCGATCGCCTGGTCGATCACACCCAGGTCTTGACCTGTCGGTCGATTGGTCGATCGACCGAGGCTAGAAACAGAGAGCACTGCTCTCTGGCCGATCGACCGGGGCTAGATCCAGAGAGTAAATGTAACCCCCTGATCCCCGGTATAGTATCACCGTATCAGTACGCGATACGGCGTATAAATTGATTTGACCTCCGTGGTAGTCCGATCGAGCTGATTTCAGTTTCAAAAATTATTTTCTAATATTGTAGATTTTTCAGAATTTTTTGAAAATTTTCTGGATTTTTTGGAAAATCTCCGTAGTGGTGTCGACCGATACTGATAATCTGCTTTACGATTTTTATCTCACAAACGGAGTAGAATTTTGAGAATCTGCTTTCACCGTGTGCCTTAGAATCGTATTCTCTACGTTAGGATATTTTTGGAGATTTTTCTAAATTTATCGAAAATCTGGCCAAACCAGCGTCGCCCGGTATCGGGACAGCTTCCGGGATTTTTAATTTGCAAACCGTCTTGAATTTCTGGAAACCGTCTTCATCTTATGTCTCAGGATAATATTCCCTATTTTTTATAATTTTTTGGCACCGTTCAGAGCTAGTCAAATTTTGGGCCAATATTATAATATTTAAATATTAATTTTTTATTTTTATTTTCCTTTCTTTTCTCCTTCCTTCTCCCCCAAGCCAAGCCACCGCCTTTGACCATCTCCACCGCCCTACTGTAGCTCCCCCTTTAAAAAATCTCCCTCTCTCTCTCTCTAATTCAAAAATCTCTCTCTCTCTACAAAACCCTCTCTCTCTAATCTCTCTCTCTCTCTCTCTGTTTATGTGCAAGGGGCGGCCCCTGTAGCCGGCGGCCAGGCTAGGCCGCCGGGCACCGCCGGCACGGCCCCCATGGCCGCGCAGCCGCGTGGCCATGACCAGGTATTCCTCTTCCCCTCTCTTTTTTCTCTCTCCCCTTTTCCCTCTCTCTCCCTCCCCTCTCTGGATGATCAGCCGCCGGCGGCCAAACCGCAGCCGGCGGGCTGTCGTGGACCGCCGCCGGCGGGCGGTCGCTGGCTGGCTGTCGTGGACCGCCGACCAGCAGTGCTGGCCGGCCACAACACCCCAGCAGCGGCAGCAAATGCTGCCGCCGCTGCTGCTTTTGGATTTGGGAGAAGTGGGTTCGGGTTACACCCGAACCCACTAACCCCTAATGGGTTTAGATTAAAACCCGTTACCCAATAAACCCTACCCGTTAACCCATTAACCCATTTCATTAAGTTATGGGTTTGGGTTTGGATCTGAACCCGACCCGTTTACACCCTAACCCGACCCGTTAAAGGTATAATTTCAATTTAACCCCTGTAAAATTTTTAATTACTTTTAGGCCCCTGTAAAATTACAAATAGCCCCCTGGATATTTTCAGTATTTACATATTTAACCCATTTTCATTTATTTTAGTGTTCGGGCGATATCTGGAGCATCCGGACTCCGATTCGGGCGATTCTGGATCCGTTGCGATCGTGGGAACGAGAGCTACAGTCCTGTAGCCAGTTTGTGAGTGTTTTTATTTTATAAATTATCTTTTTAGTCTATTAATTGAACTTGATTGCTTTATTAATTACCAGTAAATCCTAATTGGTACACCATATTAAAACATTATAATAAACACTGTACTTAAATATGTCGGATACGTAATAGACGTAGAGTGTAACACTGGATACCTATTAGGTCATGTTCATGGACCACTGACATCCGACACACTATGTCACCATATGTTTGGACACTATCATGTCATGTATCATATCACAGTAACGTTACCTGCATACGGTTCCACAGATACGCTATGACACAACACTGTTACTAGACATGCATGCTAGATACTGTTACTATATTTCACAGGACATGATATTATATGATACACGGACTACCGTTATTACGTGTACTGTTACATGAATTATGGCCACACATTTATGTTCCACTAGTACAAGGATAAGTACCGCATGTCATATTATTGTTATCATCCTTACACTGATACGATAGTTTACTGTACATGATATTAGACACTGCCCATAGGTATTACTTATACATGTTGCACCGATACTATGACACGTCACATCAGTTACTCATATGCACTACTTCACAGACTACCGTCATCACATATATTGTGATCATCATTATATAGATTCTCTGCATATCACTGTTGCACCTACATGTATGCTTTCTCTATGGATCCCTGTTCATAGTACATGTACTATTGTTCCATGTTACCGTATTCATGTTATGTGATTGTTTCCTGTTATTGATATGGATATTCCCGATACTGGACTTGAGAGCTGTTGATATGCTATATGTGGACTTCCACATCTATTGATCCCGTTTCCCGTTATATTGTTCTATGCTATCAACAGAGCTCTGGTCCAGTTATCATGTTACCCGTATCACATATTGTAATGGTACTTGTTACATTGTATATTTGACATATCAGATCATAAAGTTAACTCGGGTATGAGGGAGACTTGACGGTTGATTAGATCTTATCGGGTGATGTACTGGATCCATATTGTTAGTCCCACTGCAGGGGACAGTAGTGCTGCCTACCAATAGCTCCATGAGCTCCCGTTACTTGATTCGTGCTCCCCTCTTAGCGGAGGGCTCTGGTCTCAGCAGCCAGGGGTCCGTTTAAGGCCGTGATCCCGGGTATGCACGGGATACACCTACCCGATAAGAACTCCTCGACCATGGGTTTCCAATTAACATAATAAAACAGTATACACAATAGTGACGTCGGAAACACTTGTTATTTGGTTACTCTCTCGTTTGGATAATGGTACCCGTAGGCCATGTCCGGATGGGTTCACTGGAGTGCGGGCTCCAGTATGAACTTCCAGTGGTATAGGACACTGGAAGAGAGTGATTGTAATATCAGGTGGTACTGATTTCTACTATTGTATAAATCACATGACATGCCTGGTATATGTATGCTATCTTGTTATTGTTCATGCTACTGTATACGATATTATGTTACCTGTATACTTATTACTTTACCTGGCATATGTTATACTGTCTGTGATGGCATATGACGCATGCTCTGCATTGTACGGCATACGACGCATGTTCTGCATTGCATCTATGATGCTTTCTGTAGAGCAGACATCACTACTGTATATACACTACACCTTATAGTGATTACACTGCATAGGCCCATCTACCTGTACACGTCCATCACGTCGCCACTAGCATGTTCACTTCTATCATGTCACCACTAAATAACATTTTATATTATATAAACTGAATACGATTAGAGACATGACCTGATGATAACCGGTTAGGTAGTGATGGTATTAAAAGATGACCTGTTTATAGATTTCTACTGCTTACATGGTTATATACTCTGCTGCTTATATATACTTATGAAATGATATCACTACCATAACATCATGTATTATATATGTATCGTGCTTGTATTATTATTGTATCTATTACTGCCTCCTTCATTTTACCACTCACTAGGTCGCTTTCTGACGACCCTGGGTTTGCATGCCCAGATTTGGAGATTCGAGGTACCGTAGTATCAGAGAATGCCTTGGAGTGGCCTAGGAGATTCCTCATCGAGATCATTCATAGGTATCTTGTTGATTTATTTCTGTTATCTTATTTGTCCCTATTATTCATATCTGTTATGATCGCTGACCTCTTTCTGCAGATATTCTTGTACTTCTTTCATAATGAAACTCATGTCTATATGGAGGTTATTTACTGTACTGAGGCTTAGCGTACGTACGTGAGGGTTTTCCGCCCTGTGTATGTACGTCGCCATAACGTCCCCGTATCCTTGGGATAGGGGCGTTAAGTAAACTCTGTGGATCGGTCGATCGCCTGGTATTGGCCCTTAAGCTAGGCTATACATCAGTCGACTGCTCGGTCGACCAATGTCTGGCTCGGTCGACCGGTCAGTCGACCGCCAGAAACCAAGGTCTGAGTTTTAGAGATTTAAAAATTGGTCTTATAATATCCTATAAAATCTAATAAAATTATAAAAAATTCACAAAAATAAGTTCATTGAAATACTTTGAAGTACAAATATGTGTGATCAAAAATCAACATATATTATAAACTTTTTGAATCATTTTTGTGATGTAGAAATTTATCTTTAAACTGGAAATCGTATTTTTCATAAACCAAACTTTAAAATGAAAAACTAGTTTCTTTCAAACTTGTATAAATACAAAACAAGATATTTAAAACTCATTTGAATCATAGTGTACATGGATATGATCCAATACACATATAAGATGAAATATTTATATTTTTAACAATCAACTCTAATCAAAGTTTTGACTTAAACAAAACTTAAACACATGATATAGAAACATCAAATAAGTTTTTCTAAACATTAGAACCAACAATGTGTATTAATGAAATCCAAAACATATATAAACCAAATAAACTTATTTTGATGAAATATATTCATGAAACATAAGGATATTTACTTTGATGCTTAAAACCAAAACAGTAATTTCTAATATCAAAATCATTCTTATAAAAATACTATATAAATTTTATGTGTGTGTATATGAGCTTGAGTAATCCACAACTAATCTTTCCTTTACATTTTATCCTAAAATAAAAATTTTAACACCTACAAACTCTTTACTCAAGTCTTCACTTGAAAATCTTCTCTTCATCTTGACGTGAGTCAAAACTTGATCCATGAGATAGACTCCTCTTTGAGTACTTGATGTGATCTTGATGTGCGAGCTCTTGAATCAATACGTGCTAGTTTCAAAACTTAACTTTGAATCTTTTGTTGAAGCTAAACACCGATTAAGATCTTGGTAAAAATCTGAAATTTAAATAGACACAAGATCATTGTACTATAACTACATGAGTTAATCACCATCAAAACTAGAGTGATGGACCTTTGGACCTACAGATCTTTCTCCTTCGATTAGACCAACTGCTCTTCTCTACTCTTATGGGAATAGTCCAGTCGATCCCAATTGGTATGTTAACTCTGGAGTCACTCATCACCTAACAGCTAATATGACAAATCTGGCGGTTCACTCAGAATATCAAGGACCTAACATAGTTCGCATGAGTAACAGGACAGGTTTGCCTATCCGTTCTAGTGGTGCTTCTTTATTGTGTTCTCATGTTTCTTCTTTTATCTTGAAAAACCTTTTACATGTTCCTGATATCACCAAAAATCTTCTATCTATTTATCAATTTACTATCGATAATAAAGCCCTTCTTGAATTCCATCCTGACTCTTGTTTTGTCAAGTATCTCTCCACCCTGAAAACTTTACTGTAGGGACAACTTAAGGATGGCTTATATGTCTTCTCCCTGGGAAACCATAGCTTCACCGCCTCTCTGCAGGCGCTTCTCAGTGAGCGTGTATCTTCCTCCGTCTGGCATGAGTACCTAGGCCATCCCTCCACCAGAGTTGTTTCTAGTATTTTATCTCAACATTGGCTTCCTTTCTTCACTGTCCGTGCTGGTACTCCTCTCTACATCCCTTATCAGTAAGGGAAAAGTCATTGTCTCCCTTTTTCGTGATCTTTCATGGTTGCTATTACTCTTTCACAGCTTATTCACTCTGATCTATGGGGTCTGTCTCCTGTCTCCGCTATAAGTGGTTATCGCTATTTTATTAGCTTTGTAGATCACTACAGTAAGTATGTTTGGCTTTATTCTTTAATTAATAAAAGTGATGCTTTTTCCATTTTTTTGAGTTCAAAATTCATGTGGAAAAATTTCTTGGGCATTCAGTTAAAGCACTCCAAACTGATGGTGGTAGCGAGTTCATTAAATTCAAACCGTACTTGTCTTCTCAGGGTATTCATCGTATATTTGTCCACGCACTAGTGGCCAAAACGAAACTACAGAGAGAAAGCATTGCACCTTACCGAGACCAGTCTCACTCTTTTGGCCCAATCAAATGTTTCATTCTATTACTGGCCTTATGCTTTTCAAACCACCTCATTTCTCATCAGCAGAATTCCTATCCTCGTCCTCCATAATCTATCTCCCTATCAGAAATTATTTTATAAAGCACCTGACTACCTTTTCTTATGTATTTTTAGTTATGTTTGCTATCCTCATTTGCGTCCATATCAAACTTATAAATTTGATTTTCGGTCCAGTCAATGTGTCTTCATAGTAGGCTTCACATAAAGGTTACCAATGTTTGCATGTCTCCTCTGATCGTATTTACATCTCTTAGGATATTGTGTTCGACGAGTTTTCCTTTTCTTTCAAGTCTTCTCTGTTTTTTCTCTTCACCTACTCCCACGCCCTCACCACCGATCCCCATCTTTACGTCTTTGTTACCTTTTATTGCTCCAGTCCCCTCTTCTTCTGCAGGCTCCACCATTAACTCTTCTCCTCCTTTATCACCACCTCCATCACATACTTCTTCTCCACCTCCTCCACCAGCGCCCACCGATAAGTCCTTCCCCTCATCCTCATCCTCGGTCTCTCCCAGTCTCCCTCCCACCAGGACCCACCATAGGGTCATCAGAACACAGGATAACACCAGAACACCAAAGGTATGGCTAGCCACCTGGTATCCCATGCCTCCCTGTCTCATGGCCGACTTGGCCACCTCTCCTATCGAATCCACATGTTTCACGCAAGATTCTAAAAATCTCAAGTGGCGACAAGTAATGGACACTGAGATGAATGCCTTGCTTAAGAAAAAAACCTGGTCTCTTGCGCCGTACCACCTACCATGAATCTAGTTGGCCGCAAATGAGTTTTCAAGTTAAAATATAAACCTGATAATTCTGTTGATAGGTAAAAAGCCCGCTTGGTGGCCAAGAGTTTTCATCAACAATCAGGATTAGACTATGGTGAGATATTCAGTCCGGTCATTAAACAGACTACTGTCTGTACCATGTGCAGCCTGGCTGTCTACAAGGGCTAGTTTATTCAACAGTTGGATGTGAATAATGCATTTTTGTCGAGTTTTTTTACTGAGATGGTTTACAAGGAACAACATGTGGGGTTCATCGAATAAAGATAGAAAAGAAGGAGAAGAAGAACACTTATGTATGTAATAACAAGACACCACTAGTTATGGTTCTTGGTTGTATATATCTACACATATTTATCACATATTTACACTGATTTAGGAGAGATAGTAGGAAATATTAAACACATGGTGCATGAGTTCAATGTGTTTCTATCTTCATAGAGAGATTTTAAGATCTGGTTGATTTTATAAAGGATTTCTTTCACATGAATTACATATTTCATATGAGTCACGTGTTGTCATTGATATCTCTAACATTCCCCGTAAGCGAAGCAGGTTCAAAAGAACCAAGAGATTATTCTTTAGCATAAAAAACCTTAATGAGCTCAAAGGCTTATTAAGGATGTCTACTAGTTGGTCTTTAGTGCTTACAAACCGAACACAAGGACTCCATTGGCGATATAGTCCCGCATAAAATGAATGTCGATCTCAATATGTTTGGAGCGTGAGTGACGAATAGGATTGACCGAGAGATATATTACACCGAGATTGTCACAGAGAACTATTGGGGGAGATTGTAGAAGTTTAAGCTCATAAAGTAATTACTGCAACCAAACGATCTTTGTTGCAGCGTTGGCCACGCCTCTATACTCTATCTCAGTGTTGGATCGTGCCCAACCCACTGCTTCTTCGAGCTCCAAGAAATATGATTTGTACCAAGAAAGACACAATAGCCACTGGTGGATTTTTAATCATCGTGGATCCCACCCAATCTGCATCGGTGTAAGCAGTAAACTGTACAGAATAATTACGAGAGAGAAAAAGGTTATGCTGAATGGTAGATTTGAGATAATGGAGATTCATTTTACAGTGCTCCAATGCTCATCAGTTGGAGCTTGCATGAACTAAGTGATCTTATTCACCGAGAAGGTAATATCAGGTATGATAAACTTAAGTAGAGCCCCAATCATACTTTGATAGACAAAAAGGTAATAGAGAGATTTGCCAACAATCTTGGAGAGCTTACAGCCATAGGCAAGCTGATGGGCTTGACATCATCCATCTTGAGTCAGAGAAGCAAGTCACGGATATATTTTTTTTGAGAGAGAAAGAGACCGAGGGTGTACGATGACACTCTATGCCTAAGAAATAGTGCAGTGGGCTGAGGTCTTTATAAGAGAACTCCCAGCCTAATTCATGAATAAGATGAGTGACAGCTCTTGAGTCATTTCCTGTGATGATGATGTCGTCCACACAGATAAGAATCTATACCGACTCGTCAGAGGAAGAGAGACATGTCTGACTTGGAGCCTAAAAAGTCCATTGTGACTAGATAACTGCTGAGGAGAGAAAATCAGGCCCAAGCCTGTTTGAGACCATAGATACTCCTTGAAGCGTGCATACATGATTGGGACTAGCGGGATTGTGTCTGATTTGAACCTTCTATTTTTTGTTTACTTAGTGTTTAATACAAAGGAGGAGAGCAAGAGGTGACGTAAGGCTTCTCACTTTGTTTTTTGGTTTGGGATAGGAGTAAGGATGAGATAACAAATGACTTGAGGGACTGATCTAATTTAAATGACTAATGAATTAATAATTCATCAAATAGTATATATAATCTTCTCTTCAGTTGGAGGTCCAATCCTTCATTGCACTTTGGGTTGTGCTGGGTTGGCCGAGGCGAACATAAAAATGACACAAAATAAATTGGGCTGTTAAATTTAGAGTCAGGCATGACCCATAATATTGTTTTTATTGTTTATATGAAAAATATTTTCATGTCGTCACATCGTCTCTTGAGCCAGTGGCAGAGCCAAGGGGGACGTCCCCCCATCCCCCACCCCTACCCCTGACTCTACCAAAAAATGTAAGCCCTACTGCTTTGGACACATCATATATGTTTGTACGTGTGCGCGTGCGTGTATGTGTGCGTGTGTGGTTCGGTTACATTATACATCTGGAGTAAATAGATTAGTTATCTCCATCATTGGATTTGCACGGAGATGCATGCATATAATTGTATATACAAGCTAAAAGGTTATTAAAATTTTGTGGGGACCACACGCTCCTCAATAACTTTTGCATACAATTACGTGCACGCATCTCATGCACCAATCGTGGAGAGTGGTATACGTAACTAAACTATTTACTTTTATATGTATAGTGGTCGATTTCTGACCACCCCCCAAATCACGACACGTGTCCATTTGGCCCTCGGACAATCGCGTGACACGTGACCGTCTATAAAATCTCTGAAAAAGAGTTCTAATCTCATCTAAAATTTGAGCTGTTCAAACAGCCAAGGGATAAAGTAGGGTCGGTTACGAGTACCCTACCTCCAAGTCAAATTTTCATTTGAATCCAACGGTTATACCTCGGAAGCAGATCAACCACATTGACAGCTGGATGGATCCCACTGGATAAAGATAAATAGGAGCTCTTCTAATTCAAATTAGGATGATTGTCTCCAACCACTTCCAAGGTAAGCGCTTAAGATCGAATATATATTCAGATAGAATAAGACTCTGTAATCTTATCCAAAGACACCCATTTATATAAATATGAGATCTCTCCAATGAGAGAGGGGACAGTCAATGAACCTCAGAAATCCTAGCACACAAGATCAGGTGATTCCCATTGTAATCTTCTCTGGATTATATTGATACCTTTTTCTTTTACTCAGTGGATTTTTCTTTTGGTTTTCCACATAAATTTGTGCATTTACTATGATTTGATCTCTTAGATTCATTCATCAATCTCTATAATTTGGTGCATGAAAAACTCTCGTAGGAACTATCTACTACAATCTGTAATATAACTGACCCCATATATATAATATATATACAGACTTGGATACATGTTGAAGGATTCGAGCCCGCATCCTTCTCACTCAAACTCAATTCTCTGACATTCAAATATAAGATCAACTCCGTTGACCTTGATCTACGTTGTTTAAAGTAACTAAAAAAAAATCAATATTTCGAATACTTTTTACTCATCTACAGGAGCAAAATGGACAGCCGAAAATAACATTTTACTTAGAATTATGAATTTAGACATATAAATTCTTAATCCGATCATTTGATCATGATTTAAACATTTAAAAAACCTTACATAACAATTTTTATTAGGTTTCAAATATTGTACACTATTAAACTAACAAACTCAATATTTCAGCCGTTCACTTTGCGCCTACTTGGTGGATGGGCAAAAAATATTCAAAACACTTTATTTTGGGCTTTTAGTTACTTTAAATAATGTAGATCAACTTCAATAGAGTTCTTGTATTTGAATATCATGAGATTGAGTTTAAGTGGGAAGGGTTCAGGCTCAAATCCTTTCGCATGTGTAGGTTGTCTAAAAATTATTGAGGACAAAACTTCAAACGTGGATCTCAAGTCAAACACGAGGGTCGCATTTCAACCCTAAGTGCAACTTGGCACTACACCAACGCGAAGGTGACACTCATCATCAAACGCGACACTCGCATTGCTTCTTCAAATGCGAACCTCAATCATAGTCGCTTTTGCAGCTTTGCGTTTCAACATTAACGTGAGCCTGTGAACACCACGTTCAACTCAATAGTGAGATCCGCATCAAGTACGAGACTCGCATTCTGCTGTAACTGACAACCATCAACTAAGTCAATTAGCACCCATATTTTTTTTCACAGAATGGGGAATAAATCTCCATTATGGAGAGATTTAAGGGGTCAATTATACCCAAAAATCTCTATAAATAGCTATGAGAAGCTATAGAGAAGAGGCGTTTAGGACTTTTGGCTTAGAGAAAGTTCAAGAGAAGAAAAAGAGGAGACTGTTTCTAACTTGTTGAGTTCAAGTTCAATCTCTTCGAGATTTCAGTCATTACTTAAAGTTTCATACTTCATCAGTGAGCAATCTAAGAAGAAGATCCGAAGTCACTATTTCTTGGGTATGGAGTGTCATCGTACACCCTCTGGTCTTTTTCTCTCTCAACAAAAGTACATATGTGACTTGCTTCTTTGACTCAAGATGGATGTTGTCAAGCCCGTCAGCTCGCCTATGGCTACTTCCTGTAAGCTCTCCAAGGTTGTTGGCAAATCTCTCTATTACCTTTTTGTCTATCGAAGTATGGTTGGGGTTCTACTTAAGTTTTACTAGACCCGATATTGCCTTCTCGGTGAATAAGGTCACTCAGTTCATGCAAGCTTCAACCGATGAGCATTAGAGCACTATAAAATGAATCTCCATTATTCAAATCTACCATTCAATATGACCTTTTTCTCTCTCGTCATTATTTTATACAGTTTACTGCTTACACCGATGCAGATTGGGCAGGGTCGACGATGATTGAAAATCCATCAGTGGCTATTGTGCCTTTCTTGGTACAAATCTTATTTCTTAGAGCTCGAAGAAGCAGTGCATTGGGCACGATCTAGCACTGAGATAGAGTATAGAGGCGTGGCCAACGCTACAGTAGAGATCGTTTGGTTGCAGTAATTACTTCGTGAGCTTGAACTTCTGCAGTCTCGTCCAATAGTTCTCTGCGACAATCTTAGTGCAACATATCTCTCGGTCAATCCTATTTGTCACTCACGCTCCAAACATGTTGAGATTGATATTCATTTTGTGCGAGACTATATCGCCAATGGAGTTCTAGATGTTTGGTTTGTAAGCACTAGAGACCAATTAGTAGATATCCTTACTAAGCCTTTGAGCTCATTAAGATTTTTTGAGCTAAAGAACAAGCTCTTGTTTCTTTCGAACACGCTTCGCTTGTGGGGGATATTAGAGATATCAATGACAACACGTAACTCATGTGAAACATGTGATCCATGTGAAAGAAATTCTTCATGAAATCAACTAAATCTTAAAATCTCTCTATGAAGATAGGAACACATGGGACTCATGCACCATGTGTTAAATGTTTCCTAATATTTCTCCTAAATCAGTGTAAACATGTGATTAATATGTATATATATATACAACCAAGAACCATAACTAGTGGTGTCTTATTATTATATAAATAAGTGTTCTTCTCTTTCTTCTCTCTCTTTATTTGTGTCTGATTTGAACCTTCTATTTTTTGTCTACTCAGTGTTTAATCCAAAGGAGGAGAGCAAGAGGTGACCTAAGGCTTCTCACTTTGTTTTTTGGTTTGGGATTGGAGTAAGGATGAGATAACAAATAACTTGAGAGACTGATATAATTTAAATGACTAATAAATTAATAGTTCATTAAATATTATATATAATCTTCTCTTCAGTTGGAGGTCCAATCCTTCACTGCACTTTGAGTTGTGCTGGGTTGGCTGAGGCGAACATAAACACAGCACAAAATAAATTAGGCTGTTAAATTTAGAGTCAGGCATGACCCATAATATTATTTTTATTATTTATATGAAAAATATTTTCATTTCGTCATATCGTCCCTTGAGCCAGTGGCAGAGCTAGGGGGGACGTCCCCCCCATCCCCCACCCCTAGCCTGACTCCACTAAAAAAATGTAAGCCCCCCACTGCTTTGGGCACATCATATATGTTTGTGCGCGCGCGCGTGTATGTGTGCGTGTGTGGTTCAATTACATTATACACTGGAGTAAATAGATTAGTTCTCTCCATCATTGGATTTGCATAGAGATGCATGCACATAATTGTATATAAAAGCTAAAAGGTTATTAAGACTTTGTGGGGACCACACGCTCCTCAATAACTTTTGCATACAATTATGTGCACTCATCTCATGCACCAATGGTGGAGAGTGGTGTATGTAACTAAACTATTTACTCTTATGTGTATAGTGGTCAGTTTCTGACCCTCCCTGAAATTACGACATGTGCCCTCGGACAATCGCGTGACACGTGACCATCTACAAAATCTCTGAAAAAAGAGTTCTAATCTCATCTAAAATTCGAATAGTTCCAAACAGTCAAGGGATAGAGTAGGGTCGGTTATGAGTACCCTATCTCCAAGTCAAATCTTCATTTGAACCCAGCGGTTAAAGCTCGAAAGCGGATCAACCACATTGATAGCTGGATACATCCCACTGGATAAAGATAAATAGAAGCTCTTCTAATCAAATTAGGATGCTTGTCTCCAGCCACTTCCAAGGTAAGCGCCTAAGATCAAATAGATATTCAGATAGAACAAGACTCTGTAATCTTATCCAAAGATACCCATTTGTATAAATATGAGATCTCTCCAACGAGAGAGGGGATGATCAATCAACCCCAGAAATCCTAGCACACAAGATCAAGTGATCCCCATTGTAATCTTCTCTAGATTATATTGATTTCTCTTACTCCGTGGAATTTTCTTTTGGTATTCCACGTAAATTTGTGTATTTGCTATGGTTTGATCTCTTAGATTCATTCATCAATCTCTACAATTTGGTGCATGAAAAACTCTCTTGGAAATTATCCACTACAATATAATATAACTGACCCCATATATATAATATATATACAGACTTGTATTCATGCCGAAGGATTCGAGCCCGCATCCTTCCCACTCAAACTCAATTTCATGACATTCAAATACAAGATCAACTCCATTGAACTTGATCTACATTGTTTAAAGTAACTAAAAATAAAAAAAATCAATATTTTGAATACTTTTTATTCATCTATGGGAGTAAAATGGACAGCCGAAAATAACATTTTACTTAGATTTATAACTTTAGACACATAAATTTCTGATCCGATCATTTGATCATGATCAAAACATTTAAAAAACTTCACACACCAATTTTTTAAGTTTCAAATATTATATACTATTAAACTAACCAACTCAATATTTCAGCCGTTGACCTTGCGCCAACTTGATGGATAGAAAAAAAAAATATTTAAAACACTTTATTTTGAGCTTTTAGTTACTTTAAACAATGTAGATCAACTTCAACAGAGTTGTTTTTGTATTTGAATATCGTGCGATTGAGTTTGAGTGGGAAGGATTCAGGCTCGAATCCTTTTGCATTTGTAGGCTGTCTAAAAATTATTGAGGACAAAGCCTCAAACGTGGACCTAGTCAAACACGAGGGTCGCATTTCAACCCTAAGTGCAACTTGGCACTACACCA
The DNA here is from genome assembly GCA_038442645.1 of Agave tequilana. NCBI lineage: Eukaryota > Viridiplantae > Streptophyta > Magnoliopsida > Asparagales > Asparagaceae > Agave > Agave tequilana. Next base: position 32,200 of record JAVJIF010013416.1, on the reverse strand, counting down.
ACGCGAAGTGACGCTCATCATCAAACGCGACACTCACATTGCTTCTTCAAACGCGAACCTCAATCATGGTTGCGTTTCAGCTTTAAATGCAAGCCTGAGAAGCTCTGCATTTCAATATTAACGCGAGCCTGTGAACTTCGCATTCAACTTAATAGTGAGATCTGCGTTAAGCGCGAGACCCACGTTCTGCTGTAACTGACAGCCATCAACTAGGTCAATTAGCACCCATATTTTTTTTACATAATGGGAATAAACTCCATTATGGAGAGATTTAAGTGGTCAATTATACCCCAAAAATCTCTGTAAATAGCTATGAGAAGTTATAAAGAAGAGGCGTTTAGGACTTTTGGCTATGAGAGAGTTCAAGAGAAGAAAAAGAGGAAACTCTTTCAACGTGCTGAGTTCAAGTTCAATCTCTTTGAGATTTCATACTTCATTAGTGAGCAATCCAAGAAGAAGATCTGAAGTCAAGTTTTAGGTTCGGTTCGTCAATGGAGAACTAGAATGACTCTCTATCGCTACATTAAGAACCCGATATTAAACATAAGGTAAATCCACTCAAAACTCTTCCATCTTTTATAATGGAGATTTTGATATGTTGTAATATTCTTTTCAATCAATTAAAGATTTTCATGCTCGATTTTTTTTGACAAACAAAAGATGGCGACTTTGTTAGGGGGTACAAGTCAATAGTTTTTACTCTACTTCCTCAATGGAGGTATTCAACTTTCAATTGCTAAGTTAAGCGTTACCTATGGTAATCAAAACTCATCGCTTTGGTCTGTGTGATATTCCAAAAAAAAAAGAAAAAACAAACGCAATGGACTTCCTGACTAAGGTCTGACTTTTGCAAACAGTTTAACAGTAAACTGGAAGAAGAAGACAACAACTCGACCGATTTAATAGTACAACGACAATCAAATCAAGCTCGAAAAAGTTCTATACTGCATTTCTAGATACTTATAATGATCTTCCACAGAGGCTTCAAGCAATTTAACTACTACCCACAAAGGCTAGATCCAAACAAGATCAAATTCCAAGCATTTCAAGTGATTGCCACTACCAGTCATGAAAACCTAAGTCAACATAGAGTCCAAAGTATTTCGAAATCCTTTCCAATTAAAAGGGGTATCGAAAACTTTAGAGGGGTTTGTAGGCTGTCTCAAAATTACTGAGAATAAAGCTTTAAACGCGGCCCTCAAATCAAACACGAGGGTCACATTTCAATCCTAAGTGCAACTTGGCATTACACCAACATGCAGGTGGCACTCATCATCAACGTGATACTTGCGTTGCTTTTTCAAATGCGAACCTCAATCATGGTCGCGTTCCAGCTTCAACGCAAGCCTGGGCAGCTCCGCGTTTCAATACTAACACGAGTCTGTGAGCTCCGCTTTTAACTTAACAGCGAAGTCCGCATCAAGCGCGAACCCGCGTTCTGTTGTAACTGACAGCCATTAATTGGGTTAATTAACACCCATGTCTTTCTCCACATAATAGAGAATAAATCCCCATTATGGAGAGATTTAAAGGATTAGTTATACCCAAAAATCTCTATATATAGTTGTGAGAAGCGATAGAGAAGATTTTTTTGGGACTTTTGGCCTGAGAGAGTTCAAGAGAAGAAAAAAGAGGAGACTTTTCCTAACTTACTGAGTTAAAGTTCAATCTCTTTGAGATTTCAGTCATTGCTTGAAGTTTCATACTTCATCAGTGAGCAATCAAAGAGAGTAAGAAGAACCGAAGTCAAACTTCAAGTTCGGTTCATCAATAGAGAACAAGAATGACTCTCCACCTTTACATCAAAATTCCAACATTAAACAAAGGAGATCCACTCAAAAATCTTTCCTCTTTTGTAAACTGAGATTTTGATCCGTTGTAACATTCTTTTAATATATTAAAAATTTTACACGCTCAATTCTTCAGACGAACAACATGTACCGAAGTGTGTGTGTGTGTATTATAACAAATAACTATGAAAGACTAGGACAATTGGTGCTTGATTCTTTCTCTTGCCCGCAGACCTAGGCTTGAATGCTAGTGTTTTACTTAGTTTTTATTTTTTTTCTATTTTTTAATTTCCCATTGCTTGTTTACCTCAAAGGAAATAAACTTAATCATTTCTTGGGAAAATTCCTTTCAGGGGCTCAACAATTGTTTGAAGTGTCAAACAGAGCTTGAAGTTTCCGAATGTGCTAAAAAGGGATCCAATACCAATATTTGTGCTTCTGGGTGTTTGTGTATGCCAGTTGTATGAAGTGGGCGGTTTAATGTTCAAAATGCCATTACTGTAAAAATAAGCTGTCAAATCTGTCCTTGTTGTCCTCTATTTGTATAATTTTATAGAGAAAGAGAGAGGGAGAGGGAAAGAGGAAGAACTGAGGAAGACGAAGGGAGATCTCGATCAGGAAGATCTCGACCTCTCCTCCCTCGGCGGTGAGATCCAGCCTAAGATTCCCCTCGACGGCGAGAACTGGCTCCGAGATTCACTGCTCAAACTCTGCCTCGCCTCCCCCAACAAGCTCGTCGACCACTTCCTCGCCCGGTCACCAAAGCCATCGAGCTTTGAGCTCTGCAGCGAGCTTCCAGCGAGCTTGCCGATCTCTAAACTAGCCTATCTTTGATCTTGTCGGGCCAGCCGATCTTTGAGCTCGTCGATCTACGGCTGAGCCACACGAAAATTGGAGGCCACACGAAAATTGGAGGCCACCACCAAGGGCTGCTCCGCCACTGAGCTGAACAAATTATATTAATTTTTAGTATAATATATATATTTAAATTAATAAAATAAAATGTAAAACAAACTAGTGATAATTTAATAAATAAATATCATATGTTAAATAGATTTTGTTTTATAAAACAATATATATTAAATGATTTCATAAAACAAGTTATTTTTTACTTTGTTTTTTTAATTTATTTTTCAAATATTTAAATTATTTTATAAATATTTTGGTTAATCTAACAATAAATTTTGAAGCGGACAACTTTTTTATGGCACAATTTTTTTGCCCATTTCAAAATTCAAAATTGATGGCAACAATTGCTGCCATCAAAAGAATAAAAGGCAAAATGACAAAAGGTAAAAGGACAAAACTAAAGGGCATTAAACAAATACAATGTAGCCTGTATTGCCATGTGATAGGGACCGGCTTTTAGAAGCACAAAATTCTTGGTCAAGCCCTTATTTTTATTACAGTCGTAAGCTACAAATTCTTTTTGGCACTTCAAACAATTGTTGAGCCATTGGAGGCACTTTTCTCTCTTTTCTTTTAATTTTTCTAATTTTCTCCTTGTATTTTCATGACAGAGAAAATAAAGTTAACGAAAAGAAGAAAAAAAATGACTAGAAAAGATATAATAATTAAAAATCAAATATTTAACAATAAAGGTGAATTATTTAGAATAATTTTAAAGATTATAATAATAAAAAAAGTAAATTACAGAAAAGTAATAAAGATTAATTTTGAAGTCAATTAGAATGTCAATGATTTAAAAGTTGCACTACATTATTAATTTAGGACTAGAATTATGCATTTTTAATTTAAAAATATTAGCATTATAACTCACTTTTTTTCTAATTAGATTTCAATAAAATTTAACAGTAAATTTTTTTTTCTCAATTCTGAATATTTTAGAAAACATATTTTGAGGCTTACAATTAAAATTTAAGCATTTGATGTTTTTTCAGATTAAAGTCTAGTACTACTCTATTATGTCTTGAAAAAGATCTTGCGCATGCTATTGCGTTGATTGTTTTCTCAGAAGAGACCGACAAAATAATAAATTGGTGTAAGAAAGTGTCCTCTAAAATTCAAAGTCCTGCCTGTGCCATTGCCTTGAGTTAACCAAGATTGGTACCAATCTTATCCAATATCCAATTATTACAAGCTAACTAGTTCTTTTCAGCCTTTTCGTAGACAAAATATGGTGAAGAGGTATCTATGTTTTGTTTTGGATGGATGTACTTAAAAATTTCTTTATCGGTGATAGGCTTGATAATTTCTTTATGATTGAGTTTTTAGTGTTTATTAAATTATATATAAAATAGATTATTTAATTAAACTTATAATTTTCTTTATATGATGGGCTTGATAATTTTTTTATGACTGACTTTTAGGTTTATTAAATAATATATAAAATACATTATCAAAACTAACCGAATAGAGGTTTTTTTCCCGTAACTCATATAGAAACTTTGTTCATCCGTTCGTCTGTCCGTCTTCATTCGTAAGAGAGAGAGCAACGTCGACCTCCTCTTTCTTCTTTCTCTCTCAGCGCTCTCCCTTCTTCCTCTCCCCCTCCTTCTCCTGACTAATTGTCGGTGTCTCACCAACAGCGATGGTGTACTAATTTAATTAATTTTTTTTGGTATCCTTGACGAATTAATTGTATCCATGGTTTTCAAATTTTGCCCCTCCATGTAACAACATAAATTATGACAATTTCTTAGCCCATGTGATGTTTACTCGAAGCCCAAGGTGGACACACCTTGGGCCTCGGTTTATGATCCAACCCGCTTAGCAGCCCGCTTTAAAGATTAACGGGTTATGGTTTAAGTTAACGGGTCGGGTTTTAGTGATTTAAAACCAACAACCGACCGTTAAGACTCAACTGGCCCCGACCGGACTGGATCTTCTCTCTCGCTCCCAGCTCTCAGTCTCCCCCCCTTTCTAGTCCTCGTCCTCGCCGGCGACGATAGCGGCGACACCGTCGACGACGACGACGAAGACCTTGATGCCGGCGGAGAGAAGAAGACGATAACCTCCACGCCAACAGTTCCACCATTAGGGATCTCAAAAAATTCCCTAACTTTTTGCTAGGGATGGCGCTGCTGCTCCGAGGGTGCCCCTTTCTCTCTAAAACCCCTGATTCATACATAATCCTGTGATATGATTGATTTTCAGTAGCAATGGCGGCGGCTACCGCCAAAACGGCGAAAGAGGAGGAGGAAGATGAGAGCAAACGGGAGCCGTTGAAGAGGAAATCGAGGCTCATCGTCCGTCTCGGTTCTTTCCTCGTCTCTCACAGCCTTGTCGTCAGGTATGCTGCCGTATTCTAATTTCTCTCTCCTCTTCTTTTCGAAATACGCCCCATTGCTACCACTAGATTGTTCGCTTTTGTTTGATCTATTTTGGTTGTTTTGATTGAGCTCGGCGCAGTGTGGTATGCTGCATCGCGGGACTAATAGCGCTTCTCCTCCTCCCTGTTCTCGCCAAGAACACCTACATTTCCGAAAATGCCCTCCTACCAGGTCACCCCTTCCCCATTCCTAGGGTTTTTAAGCTCCAGATATTTGGAGAGTTCACTTGTTACTTATCTAAAGTTTTACTTGATCCGCATCGCATATGCATCTAGCTGGACTCAGGAGGCACTTCTTCTTTAAACAGGGTCCGCGAACCCAATGTTCTCGATGCATGATGTACACGAAGCCAAGAAATTTGTTAGAGATGTGCTTGACAGTTCAATTACAGAAGAAGAAAGAAAAATGTATGTCTCCTTTCATTACCAAACTGTTGTTTTATAAAATAATGATCACATGAGATTATGAGCTTATGCATGCATTTTTTGTATCTCAACTCTGCCATACCTATATGAAGATGTTTTTTGATTTCTGTCTGTCACCATTTGGGAAAACATTAATGTAAAAGTCAACAACGAAAGCATGGGAGTTTTGACATGCTGATTTTTGTCATAGTTTTAAGTATTCCTTTTACTCGACCTCTTCCCTCTGTTGTGGCAATGGCATGTTGGATTTATTTAGTTTCTGTAGGTGGGCTGTTGCTCAGACTGGCTACTATCTTGCCTAGATCTTAAGAAACTTGAAATGTCCCTCACACACTCATAAAAAATTTCCACTGAGTGTGCTAGAGTATTCATTAGGGTATCATAGTACTAAAGAGTATTACTATAGTACTAGAGAGAACATTTTTGAGGTGCTCTACAGGTCATGACAAGTTAAGGTTCTTGTGGATTGACTCTGCGCATAAGGGCCTATATGGCTTTGTAGTTTAAGTTCTTTGAAGTGCAGTTTTTTGCAATTAAGTTTCTTAACTCCAAAAGCCCAAACTGAGATATATCTGGCTATAACTCATAGTTTACTAAACTGCAGTTTTGTGACTCTAAAAGTTAGGTTTAACTGTAGTTTAGAAAAATTCAGTTAGACTTGATTATTCTCAACTCCAAAATATTAAATCATAAAAATAGAATTAGGGATAACTCCATCTGTATCCAAAACGAATAACAAATTAGAGAAACTACAATTAAGATTGCAGTGAAAGATTTGCAAGTTACAATTTGCATACTTATAATTATAACTTAAAATAAACTATTGTTTAGTAAACCTCAAAGCCAAACAAGGCCTAAGTTTTTAAACTGTGGTTTCTACAATTAAGACACCTAAACTCTAAAACATTGACAATCCTTGTTGGCTATTATTCTCATGTCCCGCTTCCCAAAATACGTGGAAACGACACGTGATGAGAGTTGGCGACACATATACGCGAGGCGTATATCCCACGTACACGCGCTAAGCCTCAATGTAATCTGAACAAGCCATATAATCAACTAAGATGACATGATAACCACTACAATATAACATATAAATTTCCACACAAGATGACATTATTCTATTTGTAAATCAAATAAAACGAATGCTAAATCCAGTCTATAGAGAATCAAGTAAATCAATGAAAATTAAAAGAGAGACAAGAATAATACCCAAACCGAGTGGTCACGCAGAGAGAGAGAGAGACTTCGGCTCCTCACAATATACATGATCTCTCTCAGACACCTGATCAACAAAATGAAAATCCTTTGATCTTGATATGCAAAATCCAAGGGAGTCAGAAAACTCCCAACGAGTGTGTAAAATGAGAGATAGTATAATATAATATCATAATAAACAATAAATTTTATTTACATTACAAGTACAATAACATATGTGATAAAATCATGATCAAGTGTTTATCAGTGTCTATATATATATATATATATATATATATATATATATATATATATATATATATATATATATATATATATATATATAAACAAGTGAGCACACATCAATCTACTATGCAATATGTAAGGTCCAATTCTGTTATTAATTATGTTAGCGAATTCCAATTGCCACATGTAGTAAAACACATCTCATACTACGCCTACTACACATGTCAATTGAGGTCTTATATTATTTAAAATTGACAGATGGAGTGTTTTTTAAGTGGGTCTCGTATGTTTCTGGCGCTGAACCAGGCCGTACTGCCAAGTACTTAATAACAATAACAATATGAATAATACGAAATGTCAGTCATCCCTCAGAATCTTGCGGTGGAACCGTTTTTCTGTTGTGAACTTATATCCTAGGTCGACCTAAATTACAGATGTTGTCTCCCTCATTAATTTTTTCAATCCGGGTGTAAGTTGTTTATGTAGAATATATAACAACATTTTCTAATTTTTTAAACATGCAACAAATTAAATTATATATCTTTAACCAATTTAAGTACTTGTCCTAAGTATGCAATTAATATAAAAGAATTAAAAGAAAAATAAATTGCTAGCCTGGAGTGACAGTCGTGCAGAAGCACTGCCCTAGAAGATAGATGACCGATCGCTCGTCCGGACCTTAGAATGAATTCTTCTCCTAGCGGTACAAACTCCCCCGGTAGTTTATCAGCAACTAATGCTCAGATGGAAATTCATTGCCCGTATTTAAAAGAAATTCTCCGAGAAATCACCAAAAAATGAACCGGAATTTTTGTAATAAAGAAATACGGAGGAGGGAGACAGAATGATGTAGTAGTTTTTGCAGGTAACTGATTGAACTGCGAGAAGCAGTATTTATAGATTTTCGAAGTCTAGCGGTTGCAACAGCTCCTGCTCCAAAGCCGCACACGTTCATGCTATTAGCAATGCACGCGAGCACATCCGAAGTACTGGGTCAAAGTGAACAAAAAATCTGGAAAAATCAAAACAGAATTTTAAATAAAATTTAAATAGATAAAACCAAAAAAAAGTTTAGGTTTAAGAGCCCCTTGAATCGAACTGCATTCGTGTCCGCAGGTCGTGAGCGCTCGCCACCCGAACCCGGCCCGGTTCGGTTCGGCGCGCGCGCGGGGGGATGTGGCCCATGGCCCAACACTCATAACAATAGGCATGGGAGGAGTTAATATATATATACTACTCAACCTCTCATCTCCTATCTAATGTGAGACTAAAACTAAAGCCAAATAAGAGGAAAACTCATATTTTCCCGTCAAATTCAAAACACATCCAATAGTCCCCCTAAAACCCTTAGTTTTTGGGAAGATAAAACAAATCAATAATAAATAACAAACAAATCATTAGATAATAAAACATGAATGAAATCAGGCAACATCATACTTTGGATTCGGGGTCGATAGCTTGCGGCATTGAATCTATCCTTAGTGAATTTTATCGCCACCTAAGAGCATAATGGACTACTGATGTAATACCAATCTGGATCGCAATCACCTTCAATTCAAAGTAGGATGAGACTTCAGGTTTTCACCCCTTACGCGGGCTTCTCACCAAAATTTGAGAGCAGATAAACTCAAGAATTAAACTAGATAATTTGAGAAAATTTTAATCATTCAATGAATCTAATAAAATAGTCTAGAGGACCTTATATAGGCTTTACAAAGAGAACTACTGAGAAATAATTGATGTGGTTCTAAACGCCTACAAAAGAACACCTACTACAAAAAATAAAGCTAAAATGAAAAATATATCTACTACCAATAAATCTGAAACAAATCCAATCTAAAACTAAAGAACTGCAGTGCGCCGCTTCCTGAAGTATACTTGATCGAATCGGCTCTTAAGCGGCATGATGTCCTCATCAATTCCCCCCGTGAAAAGGACTCGACCCCGTCGAGTGTGGGGGATAGAACTATTGCTGGTTCTGATAGCGCTCCAGTCGATCGGGATCAAAATGCCGGGGGTCTTCCTCGATAATCCAAGAATTTTCTGAATCAGATTTTCCTTTCCACTTAATGTGATAGCGTCGCGTCCCTCCGTCTCTAGTAGAGACAATTTGATCATCTAAGATAGAATCTATATTTTCTATTGTATAGGACAGTTTAGAGGGAAGTGGAGGTAGTGAGGGGCTCTCAGAAAGAAGGTCTTGGCTTGGCTCATCCATGAATGGGTCAGAAGGGGTATCAAAGGTACCTCTATATGGAACTAAGTCCTCAACATTAAAAGTTCAACTGATGCTAATGTTTGGTGGGAGATCCACCACATAGCATTTGAATTGATTTTCTTAAAAATCTTGAAGGGCCCTGCGCTTCGCGCGTGTAATTTCTTCACGGTTCTCGGAGGAAACCGCTCGAGTCTTATGCGGACCATCACATAATCTCCGACATTAAAAGTTCTTAATCGACGATGTAGATCCGCAGAAGGTTTATAATTAGTATTATTTTTCATTATCTTTTCTCTAATCTCCTCATGTAATGCACGAATATGAGATGCAAATGCTGATACAGAGTCTGATACTCTAGAATGATGATGAGCCATGGGAATTAAGTCAACTGGTTGCCTGTTTAAAACCATTTACTATTTTAAAAGTACTAAGACTTGTAGTCCTATTGACATATCCATTATATGCAAATTCAGCCACAGGCAAAATGAGATCTCAAGTTTTCAAATTTTTCCCAACTAGACACCTAAGATGATTTCCTAGAGTCCTGTTTATTACCTCGATTTGGCCATCTGTCTATGTATAAAAAGCTGTTGAGAACCTCAGTTTAGTGCCCATCTTGTGCCAAAGTGTTTTCCAGAAGTAGCTGACAAACTTAACGTCCCTATCGGACACCATGGTTTTAGGTATCCCATGCAACTTGACATTATCGAAGAACAAGATGGCTACTCAAAATGCATCTGAGGTCTTAGACCATAGGTTAAGTGAGCCATTTTCGAGAATCGATTGACTACTACTAGGATAAAGTCGTGCTTTTTCTGAGTTTTTAGCAATCCTAATATGAAATCTAGGCCCACGTCTTGCCACGGGCAATTGGGCATTGGAAGAGGAGTGTAAGGCGGCAATCTGCTTTTATTGCTTGGCCAGTTGGCACGTGCGACATTGGCTAACAATCTTAGCGACATCTCTTTTCAAACTCGGTCAGTAGAATCGGTGTTCAACGGCCTCAATTGTCTTGTTCTGACCGAAATGTCCCGTCAAATCTCCGGCGTGTACCTCCCAAAAGAGAAAACCCTGAGGGACGTGCGGAAAATACATTGCTTATGGAATCTGAATAGATAACCGTCTTGTTGGAGAAAACCGTACATCTCACGAACAGGGCCGTCTCGTAACTTGACATAAATTTTTTCAAAGTCAAGACATGAGTCATACTCCTCTCTTAACCTCTTGAATCTAATCACTTCTGTGCTCATAGTTACCAAAGTCGTGACACGTCGGCTTAGCGCATCAGTGACCTTATTCTCAACGCCTGCTTTGTGTTGGAGAATAAATGTGTAATCCTGGAGGAACTCCACCCATTTACTATGTCTCGCATTCAGTCTCTTCTGTGAGTTGAGGTACCTTAACGCTTCATGATCTGAATACAGCACAAATTCCTGCGGTAACAGATAATGCCTCCAGTAGCGCAAAGCCTGTATAACCGCATAAAATTCCTTGTCATATGTGGAGTATCGTTGTCGGGCATCATTTAGTTTTTCGCTGAAATAAGTAATGAGGTGGGCTTTCCTGACTCAGTACACCACCTATTGCCAGTCCGATGCGTCACATGTTACTTCAAACACATTCAAAAAGTCAGGGAGACGCATTACAGGAGCTTTCGTCATCATTTTCTTGATTTCAGCGAAAGCCTTGGAGGCGGCAGGAATCCACTGGAACCCCTCGCTCTTTAAATAATTGGTTATAGGTGTCATAATAGTACTAAAATTCTTTATGAACCGACGATAGAAAGTGGTTAACCCGTGAAAACTTTTGACTTTCCTAATCGTTCGGGGCTGTGGCCACTCGGTTATTACCTTCACCTTCTCAGGGTCCGCGGAAACTCCCTCGGATGAAACCACAAATCCTAAGATGATAACCCTGTCTATACAGAAAGTACACTTTTTTGGATTTGCATAAAACTTCTCAGCCTGGAGTGTGCATAGGACTTGCCTCAGATATCTCACATGTTGCTCCTGAGTTTGGCTGTGGATCAGTATATCATCAAAATATACCACTACGAATTTATCGATAAACAGTCGAAACAATTGGGTCAGCACTCTCATGAAGGAGCTAGGAGTATTGGACAGTTCAAAGGGCCATAACCAACCATTCATACAACCAGTATTTAGTTTTAAATGCGGTTTTTCATTCGTCCCCTGGCCGGATTCTAATTTGGTGGTACCCGCTCTTAAGATCAATTTTGGAGAAGACTGTGGCACCTGACATCAGATCCAGTATATCATCAAGATGGGAAATAGAGAAACGGTACTTGACGTTAATCTTATTGATTGCACGACTATCCACACACATACACCATGTACCATCCTTCTTTGACGTCAAAAGTGCAGGAACCGCACATGGGCTCAAGCTTTCTTTAATGAATCACTTGTCGAGTAACTCTTCTACCTGTCGTTGTAACCCGCATGTTCAGTTGGGTTCATTCTATAGTGGGGCAGGTTCGGTAAAGTTGCTCATGGGACTAAGTCAATAGCATGTTGAATGTCTCGCATTGGGGGCAACTCCCTGGAAGATCTTATGGGAGGGTTTTGGAAAACTCCTCCAGAATTAGTTTATTGTGCTCAGGAATTTGCTTCTCGATATTCCGGTCAGCCTCTCGAGCTACGAGTGCATAACAAGTAGAACTCTCATGCAAGCTCTTTTCAATTTGATCGTGGCTAATCAAATTTATTTCCATCTTACCTTTGCCCTTTTCACCCCTTTTTCAGGATTTAGAACATCCACTTTGTCTTTTCCTTTGTCAACCCCTTTTCTGGGTTGGCGGTTTTGGTTGATTCGGCATAATCTTCATCCTTTTTCTGTTATAGACGAACGAACATTGATTGGTACGTCCATATATGGTCACGTCTAAGTCGAATAACTATGGTCGACCCAAAATGATATGACCAACATTCATGGGGAGTATGTCACACCACACATTATCTGTGTATGTGGTAAACTAGATGGGAATTTGGCATCTCTTCTGAACATTTATAGATGTAGCTCGATCCATGTGACCTTGTAGGGGTTCGGATGCTTCACGGTCTCATCCCCAAGGTGGTGACTAACTTTGACGCAACAGCGTTGATGCAACTGCCATTATCCACCATTACCTTACAGTTCTTGTTGTCAATTATTGTGCAAGTTTGGAATATGGTAGTCCTTCTCCAGTCGTTGAGTGGTTTAGGCTGGGTTAAAGTGCACCTAACCACTCCTAATTGGGTGCTACCTACACTAGGAGGTAGGCTTGTCATTTTCACAGTTCTGATGCACCCATTGAATTCATACTCTTCGACAGAGGCATCTGAGTCATCATCTTGTTGGTGCACAACCACTTCTCCATCATCCTCTCCTTCTATATCTTTAACGGGAATTTCTACAAAGAGGGTTTTAGTTTGGCTTGGGCACTAGCTGGTAAGGTGACCATACCCTTGACACCTGTAGCATTGGGTTCTTGAGTTGACTTTTCCTGGTTCACTAGTCGTTCTATTTTCAGATGTGATGAGCTTTGCACCAGAAGGACCTGTTGGTTTGACGCTAGAGGAACTGGAGGCATGTTTACTTGCGGTAGGAAGAGTTCAGTTAAAGCTTAACTCGTTAGTAATGGCGGTTTTAGAGTTATCTCTAAAGTTAGTTCGGTTAAAATAGGATCCTTTAGGCTCATCTAAGTCGGTGACTAGCTGATATGCTTGTTCTAAAGTCGTGATGTCTCGAGCAATGAGCTCTCGGCGATAATCATCCCTAAGATCGGACCTGAACCTAGATAGGTTTTCTCCAGGAGATTCTAACTCGATAGCTCCACATCGATTCAAATATTCATCAAATTTAGCAATGTACTCAGTGGCTGATTTGTTTCCCTGAATCCATCGATTCCACTTATATAATAATTGTTGACTGAATGATGATGGAACATACTTCAACATAAGCTTCTCTTTCATGCCTTCCCAAGTATCCACTGGGTTTTTCCTTCTGTACCTAATCATTCTCTTAAGGTTTTCCCAATATTGTCTAGATTGTCCCGTTAGTTTTATCACGGCCAATCGAATCTTCCTTGATTCAGACAGTCATGCTAACGAAAATATCAGTCCATAGCCAATTGCTAATCTATATAGACCTGAGGGTTCAGGCGCCCGTCGAAGGAAGGAGCATCAACTTTAACGCTCTTGACATACTGGGCATCCGCGTTAGCTTTAGGTAGGGTGGAACTTGCTCACGCCTGGGAGACCTACTGTTGTTTCGAGAATTTTCCTCCTTCGTGGTTCTCCTCTGATTGGTTTCTAGCCTACTAATTCGGTTGCTAGATCCCTATAATAGACATTAACCTGATCCCTAACTTCTTGTAGCTGTCGGTCCATCTTTTCTATCTTGTTAAGGATTGTGTTAAGTGTATCATGGATGTTAGGGTCCATATGTGCTGAAGCTTCTCCTACAGAAAAAGTTCTAGCACTTCTAGTAGGCATGCAAGATCCTAGCTGATCCTAAATGCAAGCTGTCCTAAAAATGATATGTATGTTATGCAGGAGGAGTCAGAGATTTGAGTGATAAAAGACAATACCAATTTTAAGCTGTGTAGATTAACACGTGATTAAGAAAATATAATGTGAAAACAGTGACAAAACACGTGCTGACACAGTTAATTCCAAGATAAATCAAGTGATCACGAATTTAAATTAGCTAAGTTGCACAATTAATGTTAAGTCCGGTTATTACTCAAGGTCAGAATCACACAACTCACTATTTAGTGAGCAATAGTCAATAAATTCTATCTTGCGACAGATTGAAACGGCTAGCTATTTTAATTAATTGGTAAGAATAACTGTACAAAATATTCAAAGTTACTTGGAAGGTGACCATAGCTCAAACCTGAATGTGACTGCTGTAGGAGTGTAGTGCTGGTCGTCACGAATTCGCTGCCTCGAAAACGGCTCGATTTGGACTTAAAACGAGCTCTGGACGGCCTTTAGAAGCGCTGTTGTGTTTCTGGACTGAGTTAGAGTACACTGAATTGAGTCAACTCAGTGGGGCAACTCAGTGATGATGTCAGCAATGACGTCACTTAAGTGGATCAGAGCGGGTCCAGGTTTGTCAGGTTGAGTGAATGAACCCAAATCGGACCTGTGAATCCCCTTTAAAACCCGAATGGGTTTAAACCCGTTTACCTGTTTAGACCCACCCTCACTCAATCTCCTCTCTCCTCTTTCGCTGTCTGCTAGGGCAAGGGTGGAGCGGCGGCGACGTCGACGACTTGGATCAAGGGAGGAGCTTGGAGATGTTGTCGTTGATTGAGGGAGGAGCTCAGGGTTGTTGCTGTCGATGGCGCAAGGAATGGAGGACTTGGCTGTGAGTATTGGAGAGCTTCGGCGATGGTGATGGCGTCGTTGATCGCCAATGGTGATTGTGGCGAACGGCGGCGGCTTCCTCCGGCAAGATCCTTCATCTAGGAGAACGCGACCGCGGGAGGGAAAGAAGTATGTACTGCGTCAACGAAGGCACGCCGGAAGTTGTTGTCGTTGGTGGAGGTTGCCGGCAGCGCATGATGGGTGGGGACTTGGACAGAGAAGGTAAGGGAAGCGTCACGGCGTGGAGATCTCCTCAAATCTGCGCGGCGAAGGCGGAAGCGGTAAAGAAGAAGACAGCGGAGGTGGCGAAGGCACCGTGGTGAAGACGGCGGAGGGTGAAGCCATAATGGTGAAGTCGGTTGAGGACAACGGAGCACTGGAAGCTTCGACGAGTCTATAGGAGCGTCGACGAAGCTCTGATGACGGTGGCGCTTCAACGCGGTTCTTCCGACCTTCAATCGCGATTTCCAAGCGGCGACCGCGACAGGATCTCGATCTATATATTCGTCGAAGATCTGGTGTCGCTAGTGGCGAAGGTGATGGTGAGGCGGAGGTGGTGGCTCAGGGACGACGGTGAAGGTGGCGACGGAATTTTGTAGGAGGGGAATTCGGAGATGGGTGAACAGTATAGATTTGGAATTTTGTAAGATTTTTGATATTTTTTGGATGGATCTAAATCTGGAGCTGATGTAGATCTAGGGTTTGGAGAGTGGAAGAGAAATTTGGAAAGGAAAAATTTTGAAGGGGATTGAAAACCAGGACTCTGATATCAAAATGATGTAATACCAACCTAGATCGCAATCACCTTCAATTCAAAGTAGGATAAGACTTCGGGTTTTCACCTTTTACGCGAGCTTCTCGCCCAAAATTTGAGAACAGATAAACTCAAGAATTAAACCAGATAATTTGAGGAAATTTTAATCATTCAATGAATCTAATAAAATAGCCTAGGGGGCCGCCTTATATAGGCTTTACAAAAGAGGGCTATTAAGAAATAACCGATGTGGTAATAAACACCCACAAAAGAACACCTACTACATAAAATAAAGCTAAAATGAAAAATATATCTACTATCAATAAATATGAAACAAATCCAATCTAAAGCCAAAGAACTGCAGTGCGTCGCTTCCTGATGTATACTTAATCGAATCGGCCCTTAAGCGGCATGATGTCCTCATCTACACCTTAAATTAGGCCTCTATAACCAGATATTGATGAAAGACACACAGTAAGTCTCCATCTATCGAGTAAGCGGGTTGAGCGTTAAAGGCCATGCTCACAATAACTGACTCATGAGAGTTTTAGGGTCAGCCCTGCCCCTCTAACCGCGGCCATCATGGTTCCTCTCACATAGGTAAGTTCTCTAAGGATTCAGCTGGAGGGTATACCCTCTACACACATGCGTTGGACTTATTAAAAGTTAAACTCATCCTCATCTAGCTATATCATAAGTGCATCGTCACCATAGAGAAGGGGTAGTAGTTACAATGCTACATATATGATATAAACATATCCGGGTCGATGCTCCACACGAGTATCACCAGTCCAGCTTGTTTCTACCACATTGAATCTTTTTCATAGAATCAACTCGCAATTAAGTAGGTTGGGTTCCCGTTGTCGGTGAACTCTACTATGGGTTTAACCCCATCTCCCTTGATGATTCTAGAACCACACTCTTAGAAATACCCTTAATCAATGGGTCAACAATATTCATCTCGGACTTTACAAAGTCTACAAGCACAACTTTGCCTAATAGGTATTGAACAGACTTAACTCTGATTTAAACATGTCTGTTCACTTTTTTTTATTGGTATATCTTACTTTAGAATCTCAATGGTGGATCTTGAGTCAGTATGAACTGAGATTGAAATTATGGGTTTAGACACGATAGAGAATTCAGATAAAAGATCTTTTAACTATTCAGCTTCAGAGCAAGTTGTGTCCAGGGCAATGAGTTCGAACTCCATGGTGCTCCTGACAATCACTGTTTGTTTGCAGGATTTTTAGGACACAACACCACCACCGAATATGAATACATATCCAGTAGTAGACTTACACTGTTGGAATTAGTAACCAGTTGGCATCACTATAACTTTTCATAACATTAGGATATCCAATGTAAGTCAGACAATAGCCAATTGCACTTCAAGATATCTGAAAACTCTGTATAGTGCAGTCAGTGTTCTCTACCGGGGTTACTGATGTATCTACTTAATCTGCTTACTGTATAAGAGATGTCGGGCCTAGTCCTGTTAGAAATATAGAGAAGTAAACCTATTAATTAAGAGTATTTTAGTTGAGACACAGGCTCATCCGTGTTCTTCTTCAAAGCAATTGAAGAATCATAGAGTGTAGCAATTGGTTTAGAGTTGTAAAAATTAAATTTTTGAAGCATTCTTTCAATGTTATGAGCTAGACTCAGAGAAATTTCATTAGAGCTTTTGGATATTTTCATTCCCAATATCATATCAATAAGACCTAAATCCTTCATATCAAGTTTTGGGAAAGAATTCTTTATTCTTTGGATTGCATCAAGTGAAGTTCCAAGGATAAAATTATCATCTACATATAGATAGAGGATAATATACTCATTGTCAAAGTTCTTAGAATATATGCACTTGTCATGTTCATGGACAGTGAATCCAAATTGTGCAATAATTTTGTTAAACTTTTGATGCCATTATTTAGGTGCTTGTTTAAGTCCATACAATAACTTCACAGGTTTGTACACTTTGTTTTCTTATCTCTTGGTAGTGAATCCTTCTGATTGGTTCATATAGATCTCTGCTTCAAGATCGCCATTCAGAAAAACAGTCTTGACATCCATTTGGTGAATAAACATGTTATGAATTGATGCAAGTGTTAGAAGGATTATGATAGAGGAGATCCTGACAACAGGAGAATAGGTGTCAAAGAAGTCAATACCCTTTTGTTCGGTGAAACCCTTGGCAACAAATCTGGCTTTGTATTTGTCGACAGTGCCATCAAGTCGGAATTTCTTTTTGAAGATCCATTTACAACCTACAGGTTTACATCTTGAAGGAAAGTCAGTAAGAATTTAAGTGTTATTCTCCATTATGGACTTGATCTCACTGCCAATGACTTCTTTCCAGAAAGGAGATTTAGAAGAGTCCATTGCTTTTTTGAAAGAGCCAATATCGCCTTCCACAAGATAGATGAAGAAGTCCTCAGTTCTAGTTCTTTTTCTCTTCTAAGTTTAGAATCATTGGTAGGAGTAGAACTAGAAGAAGGAATATCAGAGGTAGAAGATGTAATAGAGGGACTACTGGGGATTCTAGATTTGAGAAGAAAAATGTTCTCAAAATAGACAGCATCCCTAGCTTCAATGATGGTGTTAGATATTTTACTGATCTCAGAGTTAACCACTAAAAATCAGTTAACATTGCTATTTAGTGCATATCCGATGAAGATAGTATCAACAGTCTTGGGGCCGATTTTCCTTTTCTTCGGTTTTGGTATTGAAACTTTAGCCAGACAACCAGAAGAATTGAATGTTAGGAGTTCTCTCTTTCTAACGCTCATATAGAGTAACGTCAGAGTCTCTTTGAGGAACCCTATTAAGGATAAAATAGGCAGAAAGGAGAGCTTCACCTTAAAATTTTTTGAGTGCAATTGAGCTGAGTAACATGCAGTTCACAATATCTATCAGTGTTATGTTCTTTCTTTCAGCTGCACCGTTAGATTGAGGTGTGTAGGAAGCAGTTACCTCATGAATAATGCCGTGTTCTTGGCAGAATTCTGTCATATCATTTGAAGTACTCTCCCCTATGATCAGATCTTAGAATTTAGATCTTCTTTTCAGGTTGGTTCTCAACTTCAGCTTTATACACCTTAAATCAATCGAGGACTTCATTTTAAATTTGAGAAGATAAGTGTAATAGAATTTGGAGTAGCATCAATGAATGTTACAACATATCTTTTACCGCCTCGTGTGAGAACTCTATTCGAGTCACACACATCAATGTGAATAAGTTCGAGGGGTTAATAATTTCTTGTGATAGAGTGGAAAGGTGTTTGGACATGTTTGCCTTGAACACGTATTTCACATATAGAAGTTGAGTCAAAAGAAGTTTAGGAATGAGATTCAAGTTAATCATTTTCTTGATAGAATTGAAGTTGGCATTTCCCAATCTTCCATGTCAGATATCACGAGACTCAATGTTCAAAGCAACAGGAATAGAAATTTCATTATCAGAAGAATTTATTATATTGAGACAAAAAAGGCCATTACAAACAAAGCCTTTTTCAGTGAAATTATTAGACTTGGAGATTACAAACTTATTAGATTTTTTGACAATCCTATAGCTAGCTATAAGAATTGAAGATTCGCTGATCAGATTTCTCCGAAATGTGGGTACATGCATGACGCCTTGAAGAGTTAGAACTTTCCCTGAGGTCATTCTGAGATCAATACGTCCAGTTTTCTTTATCTCTCTAGTGGAATCATCTGCCTGGCTCACGCTTCCTCCATGTTGTTCCTGATAGGATTTAAACCAGGATCGATCGGTGCAGATGTGAATATTGGCTCCTGAGTCTAACCACTAGTCTGAGGAGAAGGTGATAGAGTTGACAATAGGAAGAGAAGAATCTAATTTAAAAGAGTTGGAGTTGAGTTCTACCATCTTGACCTTGTGTCCACCATTTCTTCCATTTCTCTTGGTTAAGCTTTGACTGGTTCTTTCTTCCGATTGAAACATTGAGGCGCCATGTGATTCATTTTTTCGCAGACGTAGCAGAATCTTCCATCAGTTTTTTGGTCAAAGGTTTTGAGTTTGAAGGAGAAAGATTGAGAAGGTTTGAAAGAAGAAGAGTTTGCATGGGGAGACGAATGAAAATGATTAGGTTTTTTGATTTCTTGCCCTTGGGATTCATAAATTTGCGCTTAGACTTATCCTCCACTAAGTTCACTTAACCTTTCATTTTTGACTTGGTTTTGGAGTTTTATCTATGCTGATCTTTTATGCGAATCGTTTTTAGGGCTTGAATGAGGGTTAGGTCATGTTGCTTGTGACAGAGGTCTCCTGTAAAGGTTGATCAGGAAGGAGAGAGTTTATCAATGAGACAAGTCACCCTATAATCATCGGAGAATTGATTTTCTTTTGATTGAAGGTGTCGGATATAATCTTAAAATTCATGAAGGTTATCATTGATTGGTTTACTATCAATCATCATGAATTTGTTGAAGGAGAAGGAGGTGAATCTTTCGATTCCAGCATCATCGAGGCCATATTCATCTTCGAGTACTGTCCATAGTTCATTAGCACTCTTATATTCATAATAAATATCTTATAGACTATCAGAGAGTGCCTTAAGAATTCTATGGAGACAATGATAGTCAATTTCTTCAGGTTTCAAATAGGTGTAAGAGGAATGAGTTGTAGGAGTTTCAATAGGAGAAGATCCAATAGATGATAGTCTATGAGAAGGTGTAGGAATGGTGTCATTTACGGCTAAAATAAGATCTAAAGTGGTCAACTAGTACTTCATCTGATTTGCCCATCTCTTAAAGTATATGCCGAAGAATTCTCAGGGTTGACACTCTTGGAATGATCAGGGTTGGCCATAGTGACGGGATGGTGCTATCTGAATTCTGTATTTCAAAATTATTTGATAATATCAGAATTTAGTTTATATTGGTAGCTTTAGATTAGAGTTTGCAGAATAAAATAGAGTATATTCCTTCTTTAATTATGTGCCAAATAATTCAAGTAAGATATAACAAGATATAAACTTGTCCTTTTAATTTTCCTAATTCAAAATTATAACAATAATAATTTCTAAAAGGTTATTCCAATTTTTTAAAACTAATTTACTTCTAAATTTCTAATCAATAAGTACAATTAAATTTTAGAAATAGACTAACAGGAATTAATTAACAATTGACTTGCAAGAATAAATAATTCTTAGAACAAATAGCACAAAATTAGACAATTCATGAAGCAGTTAATTAACTGATGCATGCATGTAAAATCTTGCAAAAAGAGTTTATAATATATATATATTTAAATAAGATAAGATTTAAATAATTTAAATTTTCTTGTAAAAGATTTTCCTTTTGTAACAAAAATTAATAGGATGTTGTAATGAAAACAAATGAATAAAATTTTGTAGTGAAAAAGATTTGGCCTTGTAATAATTAGTACAAATAGATTTGTAATGAATAAAGTTATTAAGATTTTTCTAGGATCTTATATTGAAAGATTTGACCTTGTAATACTTAGTATAAATAGATTTTGCTTTGCAAGGAACTGAAAGAGATTAGAATTAAATCAGATTTTTAAGAAATCTTACAACAAAATAAGAGTTTACAATAGTATGATATAATAAAATCTAAATAGTTTAGAAAGATCTTATAAATAATTTTGTAATGAAATAGTTTAATGAAATCTTTAAGGATAAATGAAAATTTGAAACACGATCTTTTAACTAATTTGGTAAGAACTTGTAAAAGATAAATTGTAAGGATGCAAAATTTTCTCTTTTAAGATTTTTTTAAATAATTATCTTTACTTGCAGGGACAATATTCTACTTGCATATAATTCTAATGCATGAAACAGATAAGTAATTATATTGGATGAAATAATTTTCTAAATTCAATTGCATGAAAATTATCAAATAAATTCTATCTTCTAGATTGTAGGATATATAACAATATTTTCTTATTTTTTTTTAAACATGCAACAATTTAAATTATAAATCTTTAACCAATTTAAATACTTGTCCTAAGCATGCAAGTAATATAAAAGAATTAAAAGGAAAAGAAATTGTTGGTCTGGGGTGACAGTCGTGCTGAAGCACTGCCCTAAGAGATAGATGACCGGTCTCTCGTTCGGACCTTAGAATGACCTTCTCTCCTATCGGTAAAAACTCCCCCTGTAGTTCACCAGCATCCAATCCAAGACGATGGGTTAGGTCTCTGCTCAGAGGAAAATTCGTTTCCCTTATGTAAAAGAAATTCTCTGAGAAATCACAAAAAATAAACCAGAATTTTTGTAATAAAGAAATATGGAGGAGGGAGACAAAATGTTATAGTAGTTTCTGTAGGTAACTAATTGAACTACGAGAAGCAGTATTTATAACTTCTCGAAGTCTAGCGATTGTAAACAACTCCTGCTCCAAATCTGCACACGTTCATACGGTTCGCGATACACGCGAACAAACTCGGAGTACTGGGTCAAATTGAAAAGTAAATCCTGAAAAATCAAAACAGAATTTTAATTAAAATTTAAATAGATAAAACAAAAAAAAATTTCAGGTTCAAGAGTCCATTGAATCGAACTGCATTCGTGTCCTCAGGTCATGGGCGCGCGCCACCTGAACCCGAAACAGGCCGACCCGGTTCGGTCGGCGTGTGCGCGCGCGTGTGGGGATGTGGCCCATACCCCAACACTCGTAACAATAAGCATGGGAGGAGTTAGTATATATACTACTCAACCTCCCTTTTTCTATCCAATGTGGGATTAAAATCAAAGCGAAATAAGAGAGAATCTCAAGTTTTTCCTCCAAATTCAAAACACATCCAATAATTTAATGATGTCACCTAGATTACTTGGTCTGATTAATGTCTTTATACTTCTAGCACTTTACCAGGAGATGTGTGATTGTAGAAGTGGCCCCTATGAATTTTAGAGGTGACACCCACTGATTCAAGATTTGCCCTCACATCTATGTGTGCCGTGATACTTTGCTCCGTATAGCACTTAGTTTCATGTGACATTTTGTTCTGTGTAGCACTTAGTTTCATGTGATACTTATTTTCATACATTGTCTGGCGGGTGCTAACTCAATAACTGTGTTCATATCAAGTATATCATGTAACATGATATTTTCAGCAACTTTGACATAGTCTATAATTAATAATATGGTTAATCATGCATAATGTGTCAAGTCGTACAATAGATGTCATTAATCACTGAGATCAATCAATAACTATTATAATATTCTGGAGATATAAAGTCACTAATTGTAACGCCCCGATCCCGGCGATACGGGGTCGTCACTGCAACGTATATACGTAAGTCCGAAGTACCTTCCCGTATATACGCTAAGCATCAGTACAGACAAGAATCAGAGTACGGAAGCATATGGTGCATTATACATTCCAACACACATATATATACAATTACAGAGTTATCACCAGAGGTGATGAATATTACAATAATAATACATCACAGATATGCGCAAATGCGAGAGTACAAGAGATATACATACATGAACAGCATAAAAGGGCGCTCACATACAAGTATACAAGAAAATGTACAAGTATGAATAGAAAAAGGGCACTCACGAGTTTGCTAAGAGGAAACTCGAGAGGCATACAGGGGGCCTGGAAGGATGTGGCCCTGGACGGTCGGCTGGAGATCCACGCTACCGCTGCGCCACTCTGAGCAGTAACGGGGAGAATCCACACGCTCCGGGCTCCATAACCTGGACATGAGAATCCAGGGGAGTCAGTGAAACTCCCCAGGCGAGTAGGAATATGGATGCCAGGTGGCGAGTCAGGAGGAGCACAAGTGTCAAGTACAGAAGACAGGAGGGTTAGAACACAAATGAAGTATATAAGAAATGATATCAAGTAGGAAATACTCAGGAGGCAGATAGGTTAGAGCAGGCATGAACAGGTATGGCATAATAATCATAAAACAGGAAATCCGAATAAAACCAATACAACAAATATGGTAAGGCACATCACAGATTCATAGCCGTTTAAGTTGCAGGCTTTAGTATGCGTCCCATTCCACATACCTCTACTTACAACTTAAAGAGCCTATTATTATAACACTTTATTATTACTCGTCTTACCCTGATATCTAGCTATGTGAACTAGCGTCCCAACGCACATAGATCCATATCCGAGTAAAACAAGGTTGTTATTGGAAACTAGCGGGGGTATCAACGTACTATGTTTACAGTGGGTCCCGTGCATGCCCGGGACCACGGTCCAGGGTGTTCCGTTGCTTGTAACGGAACCAGCCGCAAGGCCTAAAGGAGGGACTTATGTATGCCCTTTCATAACAGGAAAAAGGGAGCCAGCTCTCCCCTCGGTCCCCTGGAGGCCCTCAGGTCAGACCGGAAACATGATTGTACAATATACCTAATGCCACTGTAAACACGAACACATATCGATTCCGCATGTTTCCCCCGACCCAATACAAGTTGGTCCTTTTTAGGATTCAATAGTTTAATTATCACTTTACGGGAAAAACAGGAGATGGACATGATCAGGAATCAGGAGCACATAAGTACTATATAGTCAGGTCACTGCATATAAAGCAGGAATACAAGTCACTGATCATGATACAGGATAATAAAGTAAGGTTCCCGTAAAGGTGATAATCACAAGTCAAGTATATCATGCTGGGTGTCAAGTGATAGCATGACAGGGTGGTGATAATTAGTAAACAACCAAGCATATCAAAGGATTGAAAATAGTCGGGTAAGTCATGGCAAGAGGTTGATAGTAGTCAGGGCAAGTCATAGCATAACTAAAAGGGTCTTGTCAAATAGTAGCATGGCAGGTGGTCAGGTGATAACACACTAGATGGTCAGGTGATATACATGTGTTAAATAAAAACATGCAACTGACTAGTCTGAGGTAATGGTATGGCAAGGTAACATAAAAGTAACTCAAAGTCCAACGACCACGAAGGGTCGGCCACGCATGGTATATGATGAAGAAACAAGCATATCATAAGCAAGGCACAAGCACAAGATGAAGTTATCATAATACAAGCAATTGTAATGCAATACATGAATATGGAAATAAGAAGCGAAATACTTATCGTCCCGGCGAAACGGGATATCAAATAGAGAAGAGCGAAGAGCGAGACTACTCGCCTAAACCACCAATATGCCAAAAGATCCAAAATCCACGGAATTCGGGATGCGCCACAAAACCTGATATAAATATGTAGAGAGAAGAGGAGAGAGAAGGAGAGAAGGTAAGATGATGTTTGTCAAGTGACAAGTCAAACAATACCAATATATGATATAAGACTCAAGGATATGGTTCATATTCAAGAAAGGAATCAACTATAACAGACAGCCAAAGTTAGTCGACTAGGTGGAAAGAGTAGTCGACTAATAAAGGGGTTAGTCGACTAACAGTCTGGTATAGTCGACTAAAACTGGGTTCCAGAGAGTTGATATTCTGATTCAGGAAAAGTTAGTCGACTAGGGTGGAAGGGTAATCGACTAACAGACATCTTAAGTCGACTAACAGTCAAGTCAAGTCGACTAATACTGAGTAACAGAGAGTTGGGTTTTGGTTTCAGGAAAAGTTAGTCGACTAGGGTCAAGGGAGTAGTCGACTAATCGAGGTTTCTAGTCGACTAATAAATAACCTAAGTCGACTAAAACTGTGCTCCAGAAAGGTTACGTTTCAGCTAGGGTTTTCTAGTCGACTAATCTATAGGTCTAGTCGACTAATCGACTGGAAACAGCAAACAGAACAGATTTCTATGGTTGTGTGTTTGAAAATCAAATGGCATGATTTGAAGACCTAAGTATACATGATATGAAAATACAAGTATCCTAAGAATTAATCAAGGCTTGGTGAAGAAGAACACTTACCTAAAAGAAGTACAAGGTGTTGGAGTGATGGTGGTGGTGATGGAAGTTGATGATGAAGAAGAAGGTGAGGTCTTGTTGGAGTTGATGACCTTGTGGTGGCTTCCATGGAGATGAAGGAGGAAGAAGATGACCTTGGTGGTGTTTCCCATGGAGATGAAGGAGGAGGAAGATGAAGGGAAGAGGTTGGAGTAGTTGTGGTGGTGGAGATGAAGGAGATGGAGGTGGCTAGGGTTTGGCTCTGGTGAAGAGAGAATGAAAAAAAGGAAATGAAATGTAAAGGAAGGATATTTATAGGGTTTTGGATTTGTGAAGGAGATGCAAATAAGATAGAAGAGAGGGGGGTTTTTGCAAAGTGGAGGAGGGGATGAGTGTTTTTCTCTTGGCCACTTGGCCGGCCAAGGAGGAGAGAGAAAAAGAGGGCATTTAATGAGGAAGTGGTGGGGAAGTGTGTGGAAGTGAGTGGAAGTTGTAAAGGATTGGAATTTTGGAAAATTGGAAAAGGCTTTGGCTTGGGAAGGAAGGAAGAGAATTAAAGAAAAAGGAAAAAGGAAAAGAAATTAGAAAAGAGAAGATATTTTCTTGGGAAAGAAGATGAAAATAATGGAAGTGGCGGATTCCCGGGATTCAGTTGCGGATGCGGAAATCTTTCGGGAAAACACCGGAATCGTCCGAAATTCAAGTATCTCGGAACGACCCGAAATAATTACCAAAAATCAAGAATATTAAACTAAGAATTATAGTGAAATCCGTTTTAAGAAATACTTTATAGTTTTAAAACTAAAAATCCCGGAACCAATTATCTACCGACTCCGGTGGAATTTTCGTAAATTCATAAAATCCTCAGAAAAGAATGTAGATAGAAAATATGATTCTAAGGAATAATGCCTAAAGGACCTTCTAGAAATTCCTAGCTGATTGTGAAATAAAAATCCGGGAATCGGTCAACGGAACTGGCCGACACCGGTTTTGAAGACTTTCATTTTAATTCCAGAAAAATCTAGAAAATCATAGAAAATATATAATATTGGAAAATGATATTTAAAACTAAAATCGGTCAATTCTAATTATCAGAATGTCGAAATCGAGTAATACTCTAGGATCGGGCCTTCGGTTCAGACTAGGGCTGACTCCAAGACCACAAACCCAAATCCAAGACAAAACAACCATATAAGGAATTCATAATACAGAATGAATACAGAAAACAAATCGAAAAATACGATCGAAAAATCTGAATACGCAACTAAGTACGTATTCCGGGAACGGGGTATTACACTAATATCGATGATTTACTATTACAATATTTCTATATAGTCACAAGATGAACACTTATGATAAAATGATCAACTTGTATAAGAGATTAAATTACAGAAGCTTGAAGTTCTCTAAATACTTTTACGTACTAGGAAAATATAAATAAACAAATTTAAATGATTGAATATGAATTAAATGAATTATAAATAAATAAACCTATCTCAATAAAATATATTATTAAAAAGTCAAAACACTCAATTTAAATAAATAAAAATAATTTGTCAAGAACCATTAAACATAACCTATACTGTACACGCTAAAAAGTTTAATTAAACAATTAATTAATTAATCATTAGACAAATAAACTATCAATAAATTTGGCTAGTAAAAACATTCACTGATGTCATTCACTGATGTCTTAATTCAAGAATTCTATAATTTGCATAATTTATTTGAAAGATAAAACACTTATTTTAAATATACAGATAAGATAATTTTATTAAACACAATGAAAATAATTTATTTAAATAGATTTTAAAAAGGCTCACATTTTAGTAGATTTTGATGATACAACCTAGGTCATTATCATACAGTGATTATACATATTGGTTAAATTCAATTTTTAGACTCAATAATTATTTAATAAAATACTTATAAATTTTATGCAGTCTCAAGAGGAATAATTCAGGACAATGATAGTTATCAATTTGTAAAAGAATTCGAATCATGAAAATTTAATATTTACTAGATGCTAGGAGATTTAATTAACAATGTAAATAATTAACCATTAAATAAATTACAACATATGCTAACTTATCACATTAAACATAATTACTTCGAGGAAAATAAATACAATCACTTGAGCTAAATAACAAAATAAAATCAATAAATCAAAATTTATTTATAGAGAAAAATACTCACACAATTTAAATAGATAAAAATACTCACCGAAATGGTCGCGGCTCCGTGTCAGCACAAGTCTGGTGGTTGGATCTGAATTTGAATTGGAGTTGGATCAGATTGCCACAGGGTTCGGGTCTGAAAGGAATTGAATTGGGTCGCTGGTGCTATGGGTTTGGATCTACAGAGAACTGCGGGTCAGATTGCTATAAGAAGTAGATCAGGTTGAAGTGTTATGTAGCCTATAGCGGGTCAAGTTAGGGAATGGGCCGGGTTGTACAAGCGGGTCGGGTTGTGGAAACTAAAAGAGAAAACGAGAGAGAGATGGTGCAGTAAAGCCTGCTGCATGACAGCCAAAGGAAGAGCGATGCGGGTAGGAGGCAGATACGACCAACAGGATTGTGGGCAGGTAGAAAGAGGCCGAGAGGAGAGAAGGTAGAGAGGCTGGTACTGTGGCACGATGAGGTACGACAACGAGGAGAGGACGGTGGTGGCTATGTGGGTGATGGTTTCACGTGGAGGTGGAGGAGCTGATCGGCAGTTGACAACAGAGCGGAAGAGGAGAGGAAGGGAGATGGCTGCGCTGGGGATGTGTTGCTGTTGTTGACAGAGAAGCATGAAGAAGAAGGGGAGAAGGTGGCGGCGTGTGCAGAGAGGAGAGGAAGAGGTGAGGGGAAGGACAGCAAGCAGCGGTGGCCTGCAGGACTGCCGAGAGACTGCCGAGGAGGGAGGGGAGGAGGCCAGTGCTGGGGAAGAGAAAGGAGGAGCTCAATATAGGTTTGAGGTGTTGGGTGCTGTAGAGAGAGGGAAGAAGAAAAAAAGGGTGAAAACACACCTAGAGGGGGGGTGAATAGGTGTACGTGCTAATTTAATGAACTAAATGCGCTAAATGCGGAAGCTAATGCAAATTTTGCAATCACACTTAATACAACCAATAAGTGTAGCCGAATTTCCCGTGAAGGGCTCTGGACTAACTCCTCTTGATTCCCCTTGAATGGGTTGAGGTGCTATGTGAAGCTCTTGTGGTTAAATATAAGTGAGGCACACACACAATCAAGCCAAGCATATAAGGATGAATAGCAATATGAAATAATGCAAGGCAACACAAGCAAGTATGATAATATGATATGAATGATGCTATGCACAATATAAAGAGAGAGAGTGTTGAGAGACAAGTGGATCAAACACAAACAACAAGATATGTTTCGAGGTTCGAGCACCTTGCTTTACATCCCCGCCTACACCACCGTGTAGGATTTCCAATCCACTATAACTTCCACCGAGGACTCCCACTGAGGGAACCTTCACTGAGAAGGATTTTTACAATAAGGGAGTACCGAACTCCTCTCTCAAACAACCACCTCACAACCGAGGGATAGGCCCGTAGCCAAACAACAACCGATCCACCTCACACTTGAGGGATACAAACCAACAACCAACTCCACCTCACCAAGAGGGAGTAAACACCAATCTCCACCTCTACCAAAGAGGGAGCAAACTCCAACCCAAATCAACAACCTCAACCTCTACCAAAGAGGGAGCAACTCAAGAAATCAAGGGTTTACAATAAGTGGTATATCTCAACCACAAACCTCTTTCCTTTTTCTTTTTCCACAAACAAATGATCCTAATAGAATAGGATAGAAGATATAGCTCAAGTGTGGAAACTAGGTGTTTGAAAAACAAGCAACAAAGAAAAACTACTTAGGAAAACTCTTGTAAATGATAGAAAATGAAAGCCAAGACAAATCTCCCAAAATACTCTTTTCTTTAATTTTTTCAAAAACCTAAAACAAATAAGATTGGAAGTTTAAAGCCCAAAACACTTTTGAAAACTTGTTTAAAACTCAGGTAAACTGGGAAATTTTCTCTTGAAAAACCTTAGCTAAAACCCCCAAGAGTTGGGGTATTTATAGCCCAAACAGAAAACTAGCTGTTAGGCTGATGTGACAGCATGATAGGCTAACGGTCGACCGGCCCGGTCGATCCCAAACAAACAGAGAGCACTGCTTTCAGACCCGGTCGACCACCCGGGTCGACCGTCCCAGTGCTGCTAAACGTGCACAGATCTGTGCACGTCGGTCGACCGACCCGGTCGACCGACTTCACCCCAAGTCGACTAGGTCAGTTGACTAGTCGACTGGTTGAAGCCTAGAACAGAAATCTGGGTCAGAAAAACAGTTTAAAAAATATTTTGAAAAATCTTTTAAGTCTTCTAAAAATCTACAAAACTTGTTTAATATTTTATATTGAAACACAAACAAGTGATAAAAATTTCAAGACATATATCAATCATATCAATTCATTTTTGAGTCTTGCAAATTTTATCAAAAACAAAACTTGTATTTTATCATACTTAGATTTTTCAACACATGAATAGGATAGTCAAAATAAGTTTGTTTAAGATGTTTAAGCATGTATGTATACTAGAATACATTTATTATACATATAAACCATGTAAACTTGTTTTGATCAATCATTCATGAAAACCAATTTCAAAACATGAAAAATGTGTGTTGTGCACTTGAGCATATCAACTATTCTTATCTTTACAAATGGATCTAAAACACATTAAACTATGGATACCTAAGTCTTCTTGACGATCTTCATCTTCAAGGCGACTCGATCCACAAACACCGTGATCCATGAGCTAGGCAAGGTATGATCTTGATACTTTGGCCCTGGAATCACCATGAAAAGCTTCTAAAATCCTTTGTTGAAGCTAATCACCAACTAATATCTTGCTAATGATCTGAAACTTAAACAACACAAGATTATTAGTAAACATAACTACATGAGTTAATCATCATCAAAACTAGGGTGAAAGGCCTTTGGGCCAACAATCTCCCCTTTTTGATGATGACAAAACTCATGGAGTTATATATGCATGGATTAAAGTTAAGCTTCAAAGAAGCTCCCCCTTAACTCATGCATAAACAAATAAATAAACAAAAGATATGCAATGAATGTACATAAACATGTATGCATCAACATGCATAAAACACATAAACATGTTCTAGAATCTCTAGATACCAATCAAATTAATAAAACATTAACAAAAATACTAGATGCTCTAGATACCAATTAAACTTAATATATGCAAAAACATAAGTATGCATATAAAACACAAATTATTCTCCCCTTTTTGTCAATCATCAACAAAGGGGTAAACAATCAAAACAAAAAATGAGGGGTAAAAATCTTTCTCCCTTTTTGTCAATCAAAACAATAAAAAGTAATGTCTCCCCCTTTTGTCTAAAAAACAAAAACAAGGTCAATAAGGGGTGACAATCAATTAGGATATCAATTGAAAATATGTCAATGAAGCATCTTGATACCAATTGAAAATAAACAAAGATCAATAAATGTTATATGCTATATACATTCATAAAGAGGAAGACGCTAAGTTAGCTTCCCTACACATATGCATTACATGAAGGAGGGATGTTAAGCCCTAATTCACATAACACACATTATGTAATGCATAAGAGGAGATGTGAAGCTCCCCCTGCATACGTGTACCACATAAAGAAGAGATGTTAAGCTCCTCATTACTAGATACACTCAACATGAATCTATATGTGGAAGAGATGTTAAGCTCTCCTTGTATATAGTCAATATAAATCAAAACTTTTGTATTTTCTTAAAACAAAATTTTTAGATACCAATTTAAAACTCAAGACATCTTGATATCAAAAGATAGTATTTTTTTTAAGTCATATAAACAATTGAAATGACTATTTTCTATCATAAAGTAAGGGAGTGGAAAACTAAATACCAATTGAAATATAAAAATCGAATTTTCTCCCCCTTTATGAAATACCAACAAAAACTATGCGTAGGCTTGAAATAAGATACCAATTGAAAACTAAATCAATTGAAATGAAGTTGAAGCTCAAGCTCTAGCATAAACAAGATTTGTGAAAATTTATATCTTGAGCACAAATAAAACATATATGTATGAAAATTAGATACCAATAGAAATTGATACCATTGAAAGTATACATACACAAACACATATGAGTATACAAAAGAATCAAGATTGATACCAATTGAAAGAGTTCAATGATACCAATTGACATAACAATAAAAGCATGGTATAAATCATATAACTACCTCCCATCTCATGCACAAGTTTAAAATGATTTTCAATATAAACATACAAGGCATGGACTCCCATCCAACCTCCCGTGAAGGGTAGGGGTTTTCAAAAATAGATTTGAAAAATAAGTTTTGTTTGAAAAAATCTACCAAATGAAGAATACCGTAACTAGTTAAATGGAAAATCTTTTAAACTAGTACGAAATCCTTCAAGTAAGGAATACAACAAAATAGTTTTTCATAAAACATGAAATCCACAAGATAATCAACACTCTAATTCAATTAGGCATAAATATGACTCATGAAAACAAAACATGAGCAAGCAATAAATGTGAGTGTACAAATAAAGTGTGAATATCATAATCATGAAAATTTTTCATTAAGCTCAATTATTCCTTAAACATGAAACATGAAAATATAAAAATCATCTAAACTATTTAAT
Source organism: Agave tequilana (assembly GCA_038442645.1). Classification (NCBI taxonomy): domain Eukaryota; kingdom Viridiplantae; phylum Streptophyta; class Magnoliopsida; order Asparagales; family Asparagaceae; genus Agave; species Agave tequilana. The sequence goes on along the minus strand of JAVJIF010013416.1, from coordinate 371 downwards.
CTTCAAGGCATATGTATGTCTAATACAAACTAAAGTATACATACATATTCAAAACATAAAGAGTCCACAAAAATATATGCATTAAGGCACGTGGCTCAAAAGGATAAACATGTATATCTAATAGTTTGGACAAGATAGACATATACATGAAGTTAAATATAAACACATGAAAACATGAATAACTAAATTTTCATTTAAAAACAAATTTTCATTTCAAGGTATATGTATGAATTGTCAAACATGAAGTATACATACATATCCCTAAACACAATTGAGTCCATATATATAGATTTGCATGAAAGGCAAATGACTCAAGGGGTATACATGTATATCTTAAAGTTTGGCAATACAAACATATACATGAAGTGAAA